>JAJIYU010001919.1:0-32979 GCA_030144865.1 Tinospora cordifolia
GTCCTCTACAATTATAAATTGTCTAATTCATCATTTTCCATCAAAATATCAACATTATACCCAATTACAACATTTATTCACATATTTTCTCCAAAAATCATATTTTTCATCTAAAAATTCTATTTATCATTCTAAAAATCTGATAATTACTCGAAAAATTCATAAATCCATCCTATAAATTATTTTCCTCAAGAAAACACATTTTCCTAATGTTTCATTGTGTTTTCTCCTTAAAATTGTATTTTCTTGAATTATTTCCATTTCCTTTAATAATTAATCCGAAATTGAGAAAAACTGGAAAAAAAATCTTGTATTTTCTCATTATAATTCCAGAAAATACATTGAGTACATGAACGTCGGACCCATCGTTCCGATGATAAAAATGCGAGTCGTTACAGGAGGACTTGTCGTAATTTGGATCAAGTCAAGCTCGGATATCAAGTCAATATACAAAAGACAAAGATCAAAGCTTGGAGATTGAAGTCAATTTGAATCTTGTATACATTATGTAAGGTACATGTCAGACTAATTAAACACAAGATGTAGATTGTACATGTATCATCATGTAGTATATATAGGATCTTTCTATACTTGCATGAAATCATATGTTAGATATTGCATGCTTTGGTTGGGAAATTAAAAAAGTTTTAGAATGCATAAATCATGTCAAAATTAATTACTTTGATTGATTGAACATGTTTTGAAATGTTTGCACTAGTTGATGTGATGTTGAAAATTTAAAATTAATTTGTGTGCAAATTTACAGAGCAACAAATATAATGGAGTAAGGGGAAGCATTGTGTTGCTAGAATATACATGAAGTTTGAGAATACTCAAAGTAAAGTCAGAACTTGTGATATGGTTCTCTTTCCCCTAAACATATTGTTTTAAAATAATTAAGAGAATATATATGAGGAAGAACAAATTTTACTTAAACATACATAAGAAAACACATATAAGTTTTAAATATTAACACAAGACGCAGTAATTTATTTTGAGTTAAAAACGGTCTTTTGGGAATCCACCTCCAGTGGTAATCAGTGCAACCCACAGGGCAACAAGGTCAATGATGTCTAATTAGAGAAGAGCAATAGAGCGACGGGTATGATGAGCAGCAGTTGCAACCTCAAATAAGAACGCGCGCCTAAGGTCCACTTGTTTGGTTCGGAGCGAGAAGACACATAGTTGATGCTATTGTGACGACCCGTGTTTTGATATATAAAAATTTTTGGGTCCAATATATATATTTTTTGAAATTTTAATAGAGATACATGAATTTATCTAAATTTTTTTAATTTTATATTATTTATTAAAAAAAATTAGAATAAATGGGGAAAAATACGATTTTGGAGAGAAAATACATTAAATTATGAGAAAAATATAATTTCTAAAGAGAAATGATTTTTAGGATTGATTATTAAAATTTTAAAATAATTATGAAAATTTTTGAGTAATTAATGAAATTTTTGGGAGAAAAAAATATGATTTTCGGTGCATTATTCAATTTTTTAAAAATAATTGTATAAATAATGAAAAATGATTTCTGATGAGAAATGATGATTAAATGATTTTTTGATGATTTTAGAAAAAAATGCAGAATTTTGATATATATATATATATATGTCAATACACAAAAAAAGGGGGATGAAATTAGAAAAAAAAAAAAAAAGAATAGTGGAGGGGGCCTGGGCAGACCTAGGCCCCAGTGGGCCAAGACCTAGCCCGCACGGGCTGGAAGCCCATGCGGGCCCGGGCCGAGTGAGCGGCCCGGGAACCTAGTGCGTGGGCCGGCCCACGCGCCCAACAAATAACACCCCCAATTGTTTTTTTGTGTTTTCGTCATTTTGTGCCATCTTTTCCCTGCATTTTGCTCGATTTTCTCTAATTTTCTGAGCATTTTCCAGCAAGAAAACCATAAGAATCCCTAGTTTCTGATCCATAGTTTTGAGGTGGCCAATAGATGATGCTAACTGGGCATCCAGATGAGAGCTTGGAGGCCATGTGGATGGCCACGTGTCATCTTATTTGGCAATGCAAACACCCTTTCATGCAATAAAACCCATTCTTGATCACAAGTTTCAGATTTTTCAGTTGTTGTAGCCATATTCATGAGGTTGTATCTTCCTCGTTTCTCAACCATTTCCCTTGAATCTTAGCTTATTTTAAAGCTCTTACTACCATCTACGAAGTCCCACAAGTAGCTCACTGAATCTCGGAACCATTTGAAGTTGAAACCCTCGAGAAGAGGTGTTGTTCATAGTGTCCAAACCCATAAACCACAAAAAACATGTGTTGAAGCCACCTTTGGAGCTTCAATTCCTAGGCCATTTCAAGTCCATTTTGGAGGTAAGAGTGTCCATCTTCTTCATTTTCATGTGTACTCTAACCTCCAATTGATAGAAAACGAAAAATAAGGCTTTACACATTTTTCGAGCCATTAAAGTTGGTTATCTACTACTGTTACAGTAGTGTGACAGAAACTGTGTTAGAACAACTATAAGGGGGCTCACACCTGAACCATTCCAGGTTCGTCCCTGAGGTAAGACCCTTTATTTTACCCCTTATCTCGTGTATTTCAATGTTTAAGAGGTGGAAACCAGATATTTGAACTTTAAATATGTTTTGTAAGTCACTATCATTGACTGTTAGACTCACTATTATAATAGTGCCAACAGAAATCAGGTTGGGACCAGATTTGATGTTGTATTTGGAGCACCTACGGACATTCATTTTGACTGAAACCAGAGGCGTTTAAACCTCATAGTAGAGGCTACAGAAAGTTATAAGACCTAACCATAAGCCTATGTGAATATGATCTACTACACTTACAAATATGACATGTTAGCTGGATGTTTAACACTTAGAAAAATTTTTGAGTTTTAGAATACATATGACTTGTTTAATGAGACGTTTGAACATGATTTTAGGCCTATATATATGCTTATTGTTTGGAAAGATCCTTGATAGGAAATTATAGAATGACCTACATACTTGCAAAATGTGCAAGGAATGGCCCTTAGATTAGAGGTATGATAAGGTGAATAAATACATGAAAGAATGATAAAGAAATGTGAACCCAGAAATTCCTGCGATTCAGCTAAAAATTTTGAGAGTAAATTAAATGACCAAACCTCGGCAATTTGAGCTGAAATTTGGTAGAGAGATTCCTAAATATGTCTAGAATATGCATACCAAATTTTAGAGCAATCTAATATGGATAAGTAGTCAAATTAGGCAAATAGTCACTGCCTGTCACATAAAATCTGAGAACACACAGACCCATATATGTCAATTCAAAACACTATCAAATGGAGTCCTACAATTATGATTTAAAATTCTGGAAAAGATTTAAGGAGTTTAGAACAAATATAAAAAATTTGGTACAAATTAGATGTACGGATTACCCGCAGAAAAATCAACAAGCTCACTGCGCAAGAGAGCAAAGAACCTAAAACTTGGCTAAGTGTTGGGATTTTGGGATTTTTACCCAAATGGACTATGTTGACCTAATTTGAGCACAAATTGACCAAAAGTGACTAGGATGACCACATTGACTAGAGTTGACCAAGTTTGACCGATTGACCAAAACGGCTTGGGTCGATCAAAACTAAGTAAGGACAGTGAGATTAGAGATTTGACCACTGCATGGATAAAACTGAGATTGAATTTAATTGATGCAAATTCGAGTGAGTAGTATGTGATTAGGCCAGTTGTCGACAGGACATCGTGCACAGGACTCGAGGTGAGTAGTTTGACTCAGGTGTTTTTTATGACTTTTATTCCTTGCATAAAACTTGTATTAAATGACATGGTTTAAATGGTTTAACAAAAATTAAATACATCTAATTGGTTTTGAGATTCGTAGATGTACACGAGTAGTGAGACCAAAGGCTAAAGGGCCGAGCGTCAGGGTCAGGGTACTTGATGTGATTGTGATAGACTCAAGGTTAGAGAGCCAAGGGTTAGGGTATATGATCAGTGCGCCTAGATGCCGAACTTGCTCGAATCATGGGACTCAGGGTCCGAGCGCCAAGGATTAGGGCATATGATCAGTGCACCTAGTTGTTGAACCCACTCGAGTCCTGGCACTCAAGGACTGAGCCCGGGGTTAGGGTATTCGTGAAGTACGCCTAGCTCATGACCTGCTCGAGTGGCCAATACGTCTAACTCGGGACCCGCGTGAGCGATGACTATAGGTTGGGTTTGTTGAGTTAACCTAGCCTGGACATGTTTTTAACTAGCATGGATTTGAGATGTTTTCTGAAACTATTGCACTGTTTATAATTGTTTTCATACTATGTTATGCTTTCGAATGCCATATCATTTTTACTGCTCATGCATACATGCATTGTTTTGGAGTATTGGTTATGGTTGACATATTGATCTTTATACTCACTAAGCCACATGGATTTTAGGCTCACTACTCTATCACTATTTCAGGTTTTTCAGTGGCTGATAAAGGGAAAGGCGTGGTGATCACCTGACTCCCTGATGACTCCTGTCCCCTTTCTTTTGGTCTTTTGATTTAGAGATTGTTCACTCCTTGTTTGTATATAAGTGGTCATTTATGTATGTTGGGCAAGACTAATATGTAATGAAATGTTTTCGCTTCATATGTGGCTTACTTTTGCTTTTAAGTGTTTCGATTATGTTGATATCGTCTGTTGTAAGAGATTGAAAAAGGCTTAACAGTGGCGGGGCGAACTTGACATGGTGAGTGAGTTCGTCGGGTCATTGTGCCGGTCAAGCCGCCCTTGGCTTAAAGAAGGGGTCCCGACAGCTATTGACTCTTCTAATATAAATATTGACATCATTAATAGTCCATGCTCTAGTAGACTTATAATCATATCTGCACTTACAACTTTTAACAATTTGATGGCATAATGAGGTATGTAAATCGTGACATTATTAGGTTGTAGTGACTAAGTAATTTGAAGAAGTTATATATACACATATATCTTTTCTTTATAGAGATGCAATTCATTGAAATGTGTCAATCACTTCCTCAACTAGGTTTATGGGATGTTGTTCATAACCCTATGAGGGCGATTGTGACACACGATTATTAATACAAGTGCTTATTCTTCAATCCATGTCACATGTGCTCAAGCATCGAAAGAGTTGGATTAATGCATTTGTTGAGAGGTGGTAGCAAGAAACTAATATGTTTCACCTATCATTTAAGAAAGAACTAATCACTTTAATTTGATGATGTTGATGTTCTACAACACATAACCATGTATGTTGGGCAATACCGTCAACTATAACCAATTAAGCACAACCGAGGCATTAACACATGTACCAAATGCGCTTTGGGTGCCTCTTTGCAATGCAATGTAGGATACTCAAACTCACATTGGACAATCAATGTGTTCAAATTAGTTGTAAGGAAGATTTGGATCAAAGCTAAAGGTAGCTAAGGACGAGGATTCCAAGAGTGTTTACCCTTTTCCTCAATGTACAACAAAGGCATATATATTGTTCATATTGGGTTATTTTCATTTTGCTAACAAGAATATTTTGTGGGTGAATGTCATACATCTTTTTCTTTTCTTTTCTTTTTTTTTTATGGAGCTTAATGAAGTAAGAAATTATGTAAGGGGCACAAATACTTTGGCATAATTGTATTGTCAGTTTGGCCAAGCTATAAGGTTAGGTTGTGCAGAGATTACAAATTTCTTTCACATTGCTTGAGGCAACATGTTTAAATTATGTGGTTCATGTCTAGTTATTATTATATTCCCTCAGCTACAAAGTTTATTTTGTAAATCCCAAGGGGCTTTATTCTTCTTTTAATGGGAGTTTTGGGTATTGGTTTATATGATTTCAATGAACCAACATTAAATTTTGAAACATCAGTTAATCAATCGTATCCTATGGCTTTAGAAATAATATTCTATTTTAGATTTCTTATTGCTTATGTTGTCAAATAATCGATTATACCCCTACATACGTAGTTACTAGATACCCACGAGAAAGCACATTACAGTATATGTATGCTTATAGCTATAATACCCTAAAAAATTCTCAAATTTCTAAAAAAAAATAAAAATATATAAAGTCCTAATTAGGTTCACTGAATCATAAAACACATTAAATGATATATATATATATATATATAAACTGCTTGACTATGTAAATTTCAAATTTTCAGGGCACAAAAAACTCACAATGAAGTTTTCTATGAAGTTTTATGGGTTAGAGTAAAAAAAAAAAGATCAACCTCAGTGGTAGAATGGTAATTTTGGTACCCAAGGATAAAATAGCCAATTTGTGTGAAAAATGAAATGTAGAGCAACACTGTATGAAATGGTGAATGGTCTTAAGTGCAAAAAGTTATTTGGACCAACTGGGGGTAAAACAATTATTTTGTCACTGGAGGACAAAATTGTCATTTCACCTAAATCTATATACCTATACCATTATAAAAGCAATATGAGAAAATTTTATACAAAATAGAATAAAATAAAATATCTTAAAAATATTATAGAAAATGACAAGAGTTAAATTAATAAAATTATGTCCATATAGACATTTAGAGTATAGTATAAATTAGTAAAACTATGTGAATTAAGAGAAATGTCCATATAGACATTTAGAGCGTAGTATAAAATTACCTAAATGCGAAACAATTACTAAATAACTTTTAATAAATAATAACATAAATGAGTACCTATATGATAAGATTAATCATTAAACTAAAATGATTTGAATCAAGGGTCAAAATGAGACCTTAAAGTATAAGTAGTGGGCTCGGTAGCAAAACAGATTGTACTTTGACAAGTGTGTGTTGTGTGGGTATGGTAGCAGATTAATAAACAAGATGGGAGCATAGGATACATCAAGAGTGGTGCCACCCATAGTAGAGTTTGAATTTTAAAAAATTCAAACTAAATTGGCAAGAGAACTAATCTGAATACTTACTAAAATTATACTTTCCTAATAATGTTCATTTTAACATTAAATTTATTATCTAATAATTAGACATTATCGTATTTTAGGGCTCATTATTAAGTTATTAATTATAAAATATATTTAACTTCTTTTTATATAAATTCATATATTTTCATGGAAGCTAATATATTAATATCAAATCACATGCATTATATAATTCAATTATAATTAATTTCTCATTATACGATATTGTTTTAATTGTATGAATGTAGATTTAATGAGAAATTAATAACAACGAAGCATGTGAAATTAGGAGCATCAAGATCATCAAATTTGCTAAGACATCACCCTATTTAGATTTGTGACACATGGCGCCATCTCATTCATCCATCATTAAAGTGAAGATTGTGCAAATCTCGAGAAGTATCAATAGTCAAGATGGAAGTTGGAGGAATTTCAAGATACATGAAGACATCTTTATCATCCACCATTCTTTATTGTCGATCCCGATAATAATCTAATGGGTGAGTTTAAATTTATGAGTGTTGAGACCCCTTCCCTAGGCCGAAGGGCAGCTCGACCGGTACAGTGGCTTGACGAACTCACTCATCATGTCAAGTTCTCCCAACCATAGTTAAGTTTTTCCAACTTCAACAACAAGTGATATCATAATAATTGAGGACTCAAACACGAAAGTAAGCAAACATTCGAAGAGTGATCATTACATGATACATCCCTTGTCCAAAATCCACATTTGACCATATATATATATACATACACAAGAATGACCAACCTTAAACAAAAAGGCCAAAAAAGGGGAAATGAGTTGTCAGGGAACTAGACAATCACCACACCTTTTCCTCTGTCAGACACCGAAGAACATGAATTTTACCCATAACCAACATTCTCAAAACAGTGCATGTATGCATGAACAGTAAAATGATGCAATGCCTAAATGCGCGACATAATATAAAAGCAGTTATAAACAGTACAATAATTACAGAAAAACATCTCAAATATATGCTGCTCAAAATTGTATTAGGATTAGGGTTCAAATCATCAAATCCAACCATATGGTTATCGCTCGAGCGGGTCATGAATCAAGCGTACTGGCCACTCGAGCAGGTCATAAGCTAGGCATATTCCTCGAATACTCTAACCCCGCACTCGGTCCTCGAGTGTCGTACTTGAGTGGGTCTGAGGCTAGGCGCACTGATCATATGCCCCAACCTCGACGATCGACCCTCGAGTCCAATCCTAATCACATCGTGTACCTTGACCTCAACGCTCGCCCTCGGGCCCGTGGTCTCATTACTCATATACATCTACACATTTCAAATCCATCAAATGTATCTCAATCTCATAAAACCATTTAAATCATATCATTTTACGCAAGTTTTATGCAAAGAACAGAAGTTATGGAAAACACCTGAATCAAACTACTTACCTCAGATCTCGCACACCGATGTCCCATTGATAACTGGCTTAATCCCGCAGTGTACACTCGAATTTGCATTATTTAAACTTAATTTTAGTTCTTTTTAGAATGTGACTTAATCTGTTGTTCTACCGTTCCTAATCGATCACGATCGACCCAAATTTGATTCGGTCAAGTTTGGTCAATTTGGTCAAACTTGGTCAACTTGGGTCAAATTGGGTCAAATTAGTCAAAATTGGGCCAATTAGGCCAAAATCCTCAAATTCTAACACTTAGCCCAAATTCAAGCTTTTTGCTCTTTTTGCATAGTAAATTTTTCAATTTTTTTGTGATCAATCCATATGTCAAATTTTCACAAACTTTTCCAGATTTTATCTACACTTCCTAGACATTCACCAAAATCTTAGATTCTGATTTTTGGACATCATTTGCTATGGTTTTTAAGTGTGGTAACAGGGACTGTGAAATCTCGTTTCCTATGTGACAGGCAGTCAGTTGGTGTATCAATTAACCCCATTACCCAATTCAAATTGGGACGAAATTCGGCACACATATTCTTGACGTATCTAGTAACCACTACACTAAATTTCAGCTCTTTTTGGCCAGCCAATTGGTCTCCTACTTTCTCTACCACTTAATAGATTCTACAATGTTCAAGTTTCCTATGGGTTTCAAGTGCTTAACTATCTCTATTATCCCATTGATTTGAGGCACTATCTCATATGTTTTGTAAAGCTTAGATCACATAAAATTTACAATTCAAGCATCACTCAAATCAGTAAACAAACAAAACTATAATTACTCTCAAATACACCCTACCACTTAGCACGTACATTAACAATCCAAAAATATTTTCTAAGTATCAAAACCTTGCACGTAACTATGCAACTTGGCAATGACACAAAACTATGCATATAAAAGCTTGGGGGTTGGGGTTTATACCTCCTTGTAGCCTCAGATGTGAGATTTTAAACGTTTCAAATCTCAGTCCAAATAAATGTTCCTAGCCACTTCAAATAATGCCTTAAAAACACTTCCAAGAACTATCTTCTACTCGAACTGCTGTAACAGTTAGTCAAACGGTCAAGTTAAGTGCTTTGTGAAACAAGTTTAAGTTTTCTGTTTTCAATTTTCATCATTTGGAGATTAAAGTATACTTAACAAGGAACAAAACATGGGGTTTTACCTAAAAAATGGACCTTGAATGGGTTAAGAATTAACCCCTTGATGATTTCTCTAACACAGTCTCCCAACAGTTTCAGTCTGCAACAGTGTCCAACAACACCTTTTCACTGTCATTTCAGTCTCAAATGGATGAGGGATTTGACCAATGGCTTATGCAACATTTTAAAGGGGATTGAGAGCTTTCCAAAGAGTCCAAGATCATAGAAAACGGATATGAGAGGAGGAAGAAACAGATTGTTGAAGATGGGTTGCAGAAACAGAAATGAGAATTATGCTCATAAGATGAGTTTTGTTGCATGGTTGAGGTGTCCTTGCATGGCAAAAAGGAGTGCCACGTGGCCATGCACGTGGCTCATGAGTTGCTATACAAAGTGCCTTGTTGTTCCCATCTATTGGCTTAGTGAGAAGGCTGATTAGATTGACAAAACCATAGCTCAAAACTATGGATTTGCTAGTTTTCTCGCTGCATTTTCTGAAATTTTCGAAGAAAAAAATGAAGAAAAATGAAGGAGAAGAGGTGACTAGGCGCTTGGGCCGCCCAAGTGAGCGGGTCGACCCATGCTCTTGGTCCAGATTCGCGCAGGCCGCCAAATGGTTTGGCTCGAGCCATGGGCCCGCACCGCCAGCTCTGCTAGCTCAGGCCCATGAACCCGAGTCGATTTTTGGCCTATGCGGCCGAAATTCTTATTTATTTATTTATTTATTTTTATTTCTTTTTCTCTTTGTGTGTGTGTATATATATATTTATATTTATATTTCATTCATATTTTTATATATAATTATTTAATTTATTGCCCTTCAATTTTTTCAAAATCTCCAATTATACCCCAAATTTTCATCATTCATACATTTATTTTACCAAAAATTAAATATTCTACTCAAAATTAGCATTTTTCTTCCAAAAATTCAATAATTGCCCCAAAACTTCAATAATCACCAAAAAAAAATATTTTTTCCCAAAAATTATATTTCCCTCATAATTAATGTATTCTCTTCTCAAAATTATATTCCTTAATTATTTTAATTTTCTTCAATAAATGATTAAGATTTAGAGAAAATTGAAAAAATTCATGTATTTTCATTAAAATTTTAGAAAAATACATAAAAACACATATATCAAACCCATTAATTTGTTTGTGAAAAATATGTAACACCCCGACCCCTGTACCTTTAAGCAGTGTACATGGCCACTGTTCTCTTGATAGTGGACTTAACAAAACGATGGGTCGGGCCGATGCTAGATTACAAGTGACACACACTTGTTCTTTTCTTTTCAATATCTTGTGCCTTTGTATAAAATTCAAGAATACAAAATTTTCAATAAAATCAAGGCAAATTAAAAGAGATAAAGAAATTCAAACTATTTTATTCATAATAAAAAGAATAATTAAAAGTACTAAACTCTTCAAAAAGAGCTAATTGTTATAGCGGAAGACTTAAAAATACTTTTCAGTAGAAAAGTATAAATACTTTCGGCAACACGCCCTAAAATTCAAAAAATATAATAAGGTAGAAACTATCTAAGAACTATCCATATTCAACTGCTCCATGAGTTTCATGTTCCTGAAAAATAAGAAAGGAATGAGTGAGCACATAGCCCAGTAGATCCTTTTCGACAAACTATCTTTAATATTCAAACTCATAACACAATCATAATTCAAACACTTGCAATCATTAGGTGTTTCAAACAACAATTTGTTTAAGTCGAGTCTCAGACCAAAAGGGCCTTTAATCCCTTGATGTTGTTAACTAAGTAAATAGGACCCACTCGGCATCAATCCATTAGTGGCACGTGTCAACATCAACCCGTTACACATGGCAACCCACCAGTGGTACACGACCCTCAAGTACTTAGGTCTAAAAACCATATAACCTAACTCATATGAAAAGAACATCCATAGTGTCACCTTGACCACTATGATGGTACGTGGTTATTATCCCCATCGTCTTTGATTAATTTTCATACCATGATCTCATAAAATAAACTTCAAAATATGAAATCAAGCTAAAATTCGGAATATACAGAGTCAATTCATGAAACGCTCATAACACATGCGTCATACTTTAATTTAAATAAAATACTCTAATTTTCCTTAATTTCGTACTTTCTAATTTTTAGCACAAAATGAGTATTTTTCAGATTTTAGAAATAATTTTTAGATTTAGAATCCTATTTTTTGGATTTTTTGTGATTTTTTGATAATTTTTTCATAATTTTTGGATCCTTTAATCACAGCTGTCGGATTAATCTCGGATCAATCAACGGAAATCGAAGCTTTTGATTTCGGTTGTTGGATTTCCTCGAGTGCATCAACGGTTCGCGATTAATCCAAAATGACTTCGATCTGGACCGTTGGATTTTCCTCAAGCACAGCACGGTTTCGCGATCAACTACGTGGCTTTGATTTGGACAGTCGGATGGACCTCAAGTGCTGTGTGTAGATCTCATTCACGATCAACGAAACTCATCTCGTCTGTCAGATCAACCTCGATCACAGTGTGCGGATCTTTGTTTGCAATCAACAAACTCGATTCTGGCCGCACGATTATCCTCAAGTGCAGTGTGTGGATCTCTGACCATTGAATTTTGATGATCCGGTGCACCCAGGCGTTTAGTTTGGTTTTAATCCCATTCGTTGGATTTTGGCAGATCGATCGTAGACCGTTTGATGGATTTTAAGTTTTTTTTTTTAGCCGAATTTCTTGCTTTCTTTTCAGATTTTTGTCAAATCTCGATCCCAATTGACTTTCTAATATTGTTTCCATCGAAAATTGCACATATCCTTGTATTTTTGGCTATGATATCCCATAATATACACTACATTCATATATTTTCTTCCAAAAATCCATTAAATTGATCTTTATTCCTCATTTGGGTAAATTACGACTTGCCAAAATTTTTATTCGCTAATTCTGTATAACTTTCTAAATAAAAATTTAAATTTCATATGAACTTTTCGAGATGTTACAAAATATGGGTTGTCACAATGAGGAAACAAAAGTTGATCTTTCCAAGAACCCACATGCTAAGACACGTAAAGACACCACCATTCTCCTTTATTTGCATTGGTTACCCTTTCCTATGCTTCTTACTTTTTAATTTCTCAAGAAAGGTGGGTAAACGATGAACAACTTATACCATTCATCCACATCACCTTTAGGTCATTTCCTATTGGTCCATCATCTCCTTAAAACATTTATATAAACCCCTCAAATCCTCATTTGAAAGGCATCTCATGTTTCATTTCTCCCTTGATCACATTGGAGCTCTCCCTACTTTTTTTTCTTTTTTCTATTCTTCATTTTTTATTTTTGTTTTCCATTAGTTTTCAAGTTCATGAAAGGCTAAGTCTTGTATTAGGGCTAAGAGTAAACCCTGTCCACCTTCTCTTGGGAATTCTTAGGTATCACTTTGATTTATTTTACTTGACATGTGTTCTCACATGCTTTTGTTAAATTTTATATTAAACTTCATACATTATATCATATAATTTATATAGTTGATTTTGCAGAATCCAATGAAAGATTGAGATATTTCATTTTCATCTTAATATGACATTTTGTAGTCTTCTTTGATATGTAATATCACGTATTTTACATAATTAGGATTCACATTTTGCATTGACACATGTTAGAACTTTAGTTCTACTTTGCTTATTTATTATAAATACTTCTTTTGGGACAACACTACTTTTTAATATACTTGAGCTTAAAGATTCATCATTGTGAGTAGAAAAAACTCATAAGTTATTTCTACCCCTAATTATTTTTGTAACACCCTAGTTCCCGAGTCTGTAACATATGTCATAGGCGACGTGGTTGTCTCGTAGCTTGAGACGTCATTTCTTTCCAGTGCAATCAATCCTGCTTTTTATCTGAGAACTGGGGATATTACTTTTTTTTTACATTATCTATCACATCTGTTAGTTGCACCAGATCATGTCCCAAAGTGTAAAATAAGGTATAAAAAAACACTTGCTTAGAAACACAATAGCAATAACCTTGGGATTACACAATAACTGAAGGCATTAATTTATGATCAGAGTTACAAACAATTTTGTGGGCTCTAAAGCCAACTTTTGATGATACAATTACTTTTTGTCCTAATGACCGACAATTGACATAATCAAATATGGTGGGTCACGTGCCCTACAATACAGTTCATTTTCTAATATCCTCATACTATGAGGCACACTATCATGAACGAATATTTTAGATTTATGTGCAGGAGCAACATCTTTAGTAGTTACCTGAAAAAGAGTAAGTGGGGTGAGTTCAAGAGCCCAGTGGATCATAAACAACACATCAATATCATTATTTAAATCAAACACTAAACATGCAAACACTTATCATTCATTAGGCGTTTCAAACATTTATTTATCAACAATCATTAATTAGACCGAAAGGGGTTAACCTCTGTGCTTTAGATCTGGGGAGCGCGATCAATCTTGAAACTCAAACCCTTCTTTGTAAAGTGGGATCATTCTTGAAACCCAGTCTACTCTAGTGTCAATCCTAACAACCAGTTCTAATTTTGCATGGAACACATATGAAGGACGTCTGTCCCCGCATCGGTACGTGGTTGAAATCTTTATTTAATCTTATTTTTGTGTACAAAGCATAAAAAATATTTCATCAATATTTAAACATTCCATCAGTATAACATCATAAATCAATATTTTCATAAATGAAAACAATGACTTTCTATTTCTGATGTAGAAGATCGTACAAGACACAACTATAGAGCATACTCTCTCGGTCATAAGCAATATAAATTAAAAAGAAAGGAAAATCATTAAATCAATATTCTTGCGTACTTTTAGACATTCAAACAATGTAAACATCACATATTCAACATTAAAATTCAAATAATACTAGAAAGTAGAATAATAACTCAAACTCAATCTTTAAGTTGTTATTCCCCCTTATTCCGAGATTTCGCCTATCAGTTTTCAGGATCTATATTTTGAAAATGTGATTTAATAACTATTTATGAACAATACATATGTACAGTACCGTATGTATGAAAAGTACCGTATATATGAACATTTCTAAATATAACAATGAACAGTACCGTATATATGAACAGTAGACTACATATGAGTACTAAAATGAATAACAACATCTCCAATCTTACATAGTGACTAGAGCAGAGTCATTATACCTGCTTTAATAAGAAGAATCCTCCAATTGCTTCAACAATAGATCTTCACTACTGCTATGCAGAAATTGGGGTTTTCCCTTTCCTACTACTATATTTGTTGTCTAGAACAACTAAAGAACAAGAGAAAAGAAGAGAGTAAGTAAGAAAATTATTTTTTTCTCGCTGGAATGAATTTTCAGAATGTGGGGGAGGGGGTTTATATAGATTTTTCTGGCAGAAAAAGACGAAACTGAATAGTAGCTAATAGTTTGTTACTGTAGCTACAGTGCCTGTTACTATAGCTACAATAATTGCCAAATCTTAATTTGTCTTTCGACAAAATAGTGACCATATTTTTAAATAGTAACTGTATATTTGACCAATAACCATATATTTAAACAATAATTTTTTTTTTACTCTAATTTCGGGTATTACAATACCAAAATCTCAGGTATTACAATTTTACTCAAGGACTAAGAGAGGAAAGGATTGGGCCTACTCTAATGTCCTAACTTTTCCATCTTATTATTTTTCCTACGTTATCAAAATATTACCATTATCTCATATCTTTCTCATTACTCTTATTTTATCATATGTAGCAAACCTTAACTTTAGAAATCTATCCCAATCCTTGTGGTTAAACCTTAGGACTCCCCAAGTTTATTACTTCTTGTATGTACTACATTATTTTTCCAAGTTACACTTACAATTTGTTGCATTAATTGATTTATATCTAGGGTTAATTTATATTGCATATTGCATATTATTAATTTATCATCCAAAGAGTGCATTTTTTAATCTCTTTATTAATCTAAAAGTGTGCATATAAAGTAAGCAACAAGTTTTTGGTGCTATTGCTGAGAATTGGTAATTGGTGTTTAAAACAAGGAGTTGCTACATTTGCCTTATCTTTTATTATTATTATTATTATTATTATTATTATTATAATAATAATAATAATAATTATTATTATTATTATTATTATTATTGCTTCTCTTTAGACCCCCTTTAAGTTAGGATTTTTATTTTTATTTCCTTGTATTTGTTTTTAAAGCCTTGTAATTTCGAGTGTTGTGAGGGAATGATTTGTAATTTATTTCAAATATTTAGCTCCCAAGTGCAAGTGATTACGGGGAGGAGTTATGTGAATTACTCACACATACTTGTTCTAAGACTCCACCGTAAGATCTACTCTATCTTTTAAATTTCCAGCTTAGGTTGTCTAAAGAATACTATGTTTTAGGCCTTTACCATTAGTTTAGTTGTAATTATTTTTTTAACATTTTTATAAGCACACAATCACATTTTGCTAGGATTTCATTTTAATGTGAATTTTCATTTGTTTCTTTTTTTTTGGATATATGGTGTTGGGGATGTGCAGCCCCATTGAGTGATTTAAAATTTGAACTTGTGCACTAATGCCCTAACCTTGTGTACATCAAAAGTGACTGCCACATTGTAAGCCTAATTGATTGAGCACGTGGGTACGTGATCATACAAATAAGTTGCAAAGGAATCAACCAACACTTGAAGTTTTAGACCAATTATTTACACATCAACTTGAAGTTCACATTGTAGACTACGCTAATATACCTAGTGTAGAATTGACTCATTCACCATCCACGTCAATAAATGGAAGTAACTTAGGTGATCTTGGACATTTAAGGGAAGACCAAAATATTGAAGGAAACGAACCTAGAACTCTTGAAGACTATCTTCAACCAACTAGGACTAGTGCACCTTCATACATAGTATTTCCTTATAACCAAAGGCATAATTTTAAGATAAAACTAGGTATATTAAACTTACTCCCAACTTTTCATGGCTTAGAGTCGGACGATCCTTATATTCATCTTCAAGAGTTTGAAGATATATGTGCCACACTTTACTATAAAATTGTGAATGAAGATACATTAAGACTTAAGCTTTTCCCATTTTTCCCTTAAAGAAAAGGTTAAGTTATGGCTTCATTATTTGAGACCAAGATACATTCTTTCATGGAGAAATATGGCGCAAAAGTTTCTTAAAAACTTTTTTCCAACCCCAAAAACCCATACATTAAAAAGAGCTATCATGACTCATTCTCAAAAAGAGAATAAAACATATTTCCAATATTGGGAACGATATAAAGATTTACTTAAAAAGTGCCCTCATCATTTTTATAGCGTACCAAACCTCATTGGATTTTTCTTAAATGGACTTACACCATCCATGAGGCAACTTGTAGAGACCATGAATAATGGAGAATCTCTCCTGAAAGAACCAAATGAAGCTTGGGAGTTCTTAGAGAACTTCGTAGAAAATGTTCAATCTTGGGAAAAGAGTAAGATAGACAAACCTAGTGAGAAAGTTCATCTTTCAAAAGGACGCATTTACCACTTCATGATGATAACTTTGAATTAAATTGTTGGTCTCACTAGAGAAATTGAAGTCTTAAAGAACAAAGACAAGAAGGTTGAAAAGTTGTGTGTCATATGTGAGAAAAACTCTAATGAGACTAAGGAGTGTCCAAGTGTTCCCACTTTACAAAGTATAATCCATGAGAGCTAGCTAATGCTCTAAATACACATAGAAGGCCTTTTGAAAATCCTCCTTACCCTAATAAGTATAACCCAAATGTGAGGAACCACCCAAATTTTAGTTGGAGGCAAGGACAAGCTCCTGGGCAAGGATATGAACACCCCATAGGACCATCACATAGTCAATCTCACCAATTAATTAAGTCCTTGGAAGAAACCTTGAGTCAATTTATTCAAGCACAATCTTTAGAGAATCAAGCCATGAAACAAGCTATCCAAAGAATAGAAGTCCAAGTAAGCCAACTTACTCAAGCCTTCAAGCTAGGGACAAAGGAACGTTCCCTTCTCAACCCATGCCTAATCTAAAAGGCAAATTTGAGGTAGGTAGCTCAAGTAATCATGCAATCTAAATACTTCCAATACCAATCATGAGCAAGTGAAATCCATTACAACCCTTAGGAATGGGAAGAATATAGATAAAATGATTAAGACTAACCCTAAGGAACCATTAGAAATTGAGGATGCTAAAAGTGAAGAATAAACAAGCTTGAGCCCCAATCCAATGCCTTGTCCATTAGCACCTTCATTTCCTCAAAGGTTGGTAACTAGAAAAGAAAATTATCTGAAATAATGAAATTCTTGAGATGTTTAAACAAGTGAAAATTAATATTCTTTTGCTTGATGCAATTAAACAAGTACCTTCATGAGCCAAATTTCTTAAAGACCTTTACAGTATTAAATGAAAGTTGTATGTTCAAAGAAAGCTCTTCTCACCGAGCAAGTTAATTCAATCTTGCAACAAAACACTCCACCTAAGTATAAAAACCCAAGTCGCCATACCATATCTTGTATGATAAGAAATCGTTGGATTGAGAAAGCATTACTTGATTTAGGGGCTAGTGTAAATTTTCTACCTTACTAGGTGTACAAACAATTAGGTTTAGGTGAGCTTAAACCTAACCAAGTGGCATTACAACTTGTTGATCTTTCTATTAAAATCCCTTGTGACATAGTTGAAGATGTACTCATTCAAGTAGACAAGTTTTATTTTCCAGTTGACTTTATCATTTTGACACCCAACCAATAAATAATTTGAGCGTCTAAATTCCTATAAATTTGGAAAGACCATTCTTGGCTACTTCTAATGCCTTAATAAATTGTTACAATGCGGTTATAAAACTATCTTTTGGAAATCTGACTGTAGAACTCAAATATTTTCAATGCTTGAAAACTTCCAAGTGAACAAGATAATATCCAAGAAGTTAATTTAATTGATATATATGTTGAAGCCAATCCCTCCCAATTATTGAACAAGGACCCCATTGAAATTTGTTTGACCCCCTTCAATGACCTTGAAGAAGATGACCAATTCATTGAAGAAGTAAATTTTATTTTGAATACCTCACTATCTTTGGAAACTAATAGGTGGAAACCTAGATTTGAACCATTACTCATAAGTGAAACTAAACCCACCCCATCCTCCCTAGAGTTTCCTAAGCTTGACCTCAAGCCTTTACCTAATGAATTGAAATATGCCTACTTAGGTCAAGATCAAACTTTTTGGTCATTGTATCTTTTGCACTTACTAAGGAGAAAGATGATAGTCTTTTAGGAGTTTTTAAGGAGCATAAATCAGCCTTAGGATGGACCATAGCTGACATAAAAGGAATTAGCCCTACCATTTGCACTCCTAGGATCCACCTGGAGGATAATACCTACACATGAAAGCCAAAGACGACTTAACCCAAACACGAAAGATGTGGTAAGAGCCAAATTGCTCAAGTTGTTTGATGTTAGTATCATTTACCCCATCTCTGATAGACAATGGGTAAGTCCTACCCAAGTGGTCCTTAAGAAGTTTGGGACTACGGTAGTCCCAAATGAAAATAATGAATTAGTTCCTGCTCAACAGACAACTTATTGGAAAGTTTGTATAGACTATCAAAAATTAAATTCACTTACTAGGAAAAACCACTTCCCACTTCCTTTTATTGACCAGATCCTTGAGAGATTGGTTGGACATTCAAACTATTGCTTCTTGGATGGTTACTTTGGATATAATCAAATAAGATTGCTCTTGAAGACCAAGAGAAAACAACATTTATATACCCTTTTGGAACTTTTGCTCATAGGTGTATACCCTTTAGCTTATGTAATGCACCTGCCACATTCCAAAGGTGCATATTAAGCATATTTTTTGACATGGTTGAACAATTTTTAGAGGTCTTCATGGATGATTTCTCAATTTTTTGTGACACATTCGAGAAATCTATGCAACATTTAAATTTGGCTCTAATTTGGTGTGAAGAGAAACAACTAGTATTAAATTGAAAAAAAAATGTCATTTTATAGTTTCTAAGGGAATTGTCCTTAGGCACATAGTCTCATCAAAAGGCCTTGAAGTTGACCAAGCCAAAATTAACCTCATTTCTCATTTGGCCACACCTAAAACCTCTTGTCTGAGGATATTCCTTTTGTTTTTGATGATCAATGTCGTCAAGCTTTTACTAAGCTTAAGGAGTTATTCACCTCTTCTCCTATTATACAACCTTCAAATTGGACACTTCCATTTGAGGCAATGTGTGATGCTAGTGATCATGCCTTAGCAGCCATCTTGGGCCAAAGAAAAAATAAATTACCTCACGTCCTATACTATGCTAGTAAGACACTCAATGATGCTCAAATTAACTAGTCTTCCACAGGGTAAGAGCTAATAGTTTTTGCCTTAGACAAGTTCAAGTCATATCTTTTAGGATCCAAAGTCATCATTTATACTAATCATGCTGCCTTACCATATCTTTTATCTAAAAAGGATACAAAACCATGCCTTATTAGGTGGATCCTATTACTTCAAGAGTTTGACCTAGAAATTAGAGACAAAAAAAGTTCAAAAAATGTAGTCGTTGATCACTTGTCTCGACTTATCTTATATACATCCCATAAGACTATGCCTGTTCAAGAAACATTTCCTGATGAACAATTATTTACCATTTCCCATACACCATGGTATGCAGGCATTGCAAATTATTTAGTTGCTAGTCATATTGCTTCTCACTGGACCTCTTGATGCGGAATATGAAGTTGACAAAGATGATACGAGCAAATTAATTAATGTTGTGTAATTCATCAAATGGACCAAGATGATACTTTGCATATTCCAAGTGGACCAATTACAAGGGTCCTTGCCAAAATACTTAAAGAAACATTACTTGGGTTGGTTCAAAACATTTGGGCCAAACAAGGTGTTAATGTGGGCTTTGATAAATCAAAAGGAGCTATATGTGTTATCCAAGCCCAAGTTAGTCAAGTCTCTCTTCAATTTTCAAAGGGACACCCAAGATTTGTATAAATTGGCTTACTTCTCTTTGAGAAGATCATCAAATCAGTAAATTGAGTATTTCATCCGACAATTTCAGATTTGAGAGAGGCTTTCTCTTATATTCTTCACTAAACTTTTCTAAACTTATCAAGAATTAATCAACTTTGTGGCATTTAACACTTTGGGTTCTTGTTTTTTTGTTATTCAAGGGTTGAAGTGGATGTCAAACCTGAATGGAGGTTCTTAGGATCTAATTCCTAGTGGGTCCGTATCAGTTGGTATCAGAGCCTTGGCTCTAAGATCAAGTTATTTTTTTCTCTTACTTTGTTTTGTTCATCAATTTTCTTTCATTCATCATCCTTTTTCACCTTTTTTTTGTTCTTTGCTCCTTTTGTTCAATTTTCTTTTCTTTTCATTACTTTTGCATACAAAAAAAATCTGAAAAAAAAAGTTTTTACTCAAAAAAAATTGTGATTATGGAAAAAAAGGTCGTGATTCTGCAAAAAAAAATATTGGGTTAAGAAAATCATAACTTAAAAAAGGAGAGTTTTTTGCTCATTGCATTTACTTATGCAAGTGAAGTTATTGCTATGAAAGTGATTATGTTCATATCAAAAGCTATCATCTTGATTATTCAATCTTTTATCTAATTGTTGTTATATTTTTTGAACCATTTTCCTTGAAATTCATTCACTCCTTTTTTTTTCCATATCCTCAGTGTTGACATAAACTCTATAAGTTTGAGTGAATGCTTGTTTGGGTTTGATTAGTTCCTTAAAGAGCTATAGGGGAAAGCTATAAAGAGGAAAGAGTGTGAGCCATCATTTCTTCCAAAAGGAAGAAAAAGTGAAAATTAGTGTGGAGTAAATCATCTTTTTTGAGGAAAAATATTTGAGAGTGTGAGAGATTTATTTTCACTAACATTTTTCTTGCAGATTATTTAGAGAAAATGTCAAAAACAAATGAATAGTCATCTCACAAGGAAGAAGCACAGGATGTTGCATATATGATACGTGCCATGCAACAAAATTTGAATACGTAATTGTGGTGCTGCAGAGATTCAAAACTTACAAAGATGGCCTCAAGGGGATCATTATCCAAGAGGGTGTGCAAGGCGTCATCTTGTACATGTGGAAGAAGATATTGTTGATGGAAGATGAAGTTATGAGTGGGAATGAAGATGATTATGAATCTGAAGTTGAACTGGGTAGAAATAGGCATAGAGGAGTTAGGCATGGGAGGGATTTTCAACAAAGTCACCCTAACGGTAGAGATGGGGTAGATAGGAATTTTGGGAACATTAAGATGAAGATTCCACCTTTCCAAGGTAAAATTGACCCAAAAACTTATTTGGAGTGAGACAAAAAAAATTTTTTATTGTCATAATCACTCAAAAGCAAAAAAAGGTAAATGTTAGTTGCATAATAGACTAGCATTAGTATATGTTATTTATTGCATTTTATAGGAGTTTAGGGGAGAATTAAACACATTTGTGTATTATTAGTGGCATGAGCATTCATAATAGGAATTACATGTTTCATTGCATTTCAGCATTGTTTTTATGGTTTATAGCAATTCTATGAGAAAATGATGTTTGGGGAAGGATTTTTAGTGTGGTGTAGGATTAGAATGAAGCCAAGAGAGAATTACAACACGTAGAGGTAAATAAAAGTGGAAATCAAAGGAAAATAACCAATTACCGCGATAGGAGAACTGACGACCGAGATAGCTGAAAGAAGACTAAGAAAAAATGCAACAAATTGGTTACCACTGTTAGTGGTCTAGTGACCGCGGTAACCAGAACGTGATCAGAATGGCAGAAATGTCTACTGCGATTCACAAAATAGCAAAAATGTGTGTTTTCACTTAGTGACAATGTTGACTACAGTAACACGATTAATTACCGGGTTTCTTATATTTTTTTAGGATTTTTTATGTGGGCCTATAAATAGAAAAGGGGATTAGAGTCTAGGGATACCTAATTTAGAAATTCATGATTGTTACGACTGAAAAAGGAGAAAAAAATCAAAAGACTAAGAAGGGATTGAAGATTAAGGGCTTAAGCTTTAAGTATGTTAATTTTTATTCATTTCTCTTTGATGTTTGCACTTAATACAATGTCAGGCTAGTTAATTTTTTATGTTTAAGATGTAAATCTCTAATGTATGAACCTAAAATTTCTTATTCCAAGTAATTAATTTTGATGCATTGTTTTATATTGTGTGTGTTTAATGCTTAATGTTTATTGGCCATGAACATTATGATTCCAAATCATTAAACTAACTCAGAAGAGAGGTTTAATGGTTAGGCTATCATAATATAGACCTAGATTAGTTTATTGACCGGAAGGTTGTTAACTAGGGGGTTGCACGTGATTACTATTCATGCAGCATTAGGTTGTTGATTATGCGCCTCGGGAGAGGGTATTTGGAGACAAGACTAATAGGTATTAAGGTACCTTAGGAGAGAGTTTTAATGGTGAGTGCTAGAACTCACAATGCAAGAAGTTAATGAACTGAAGTAGAAATCGAAGGGTATACACAAGAGTTTATGATCCTAGACAGCTTTTTAATATAGTTTTCGAAATAGATTTTTATTGCTTTTGAAAGTTGAGATTCTTATTAGATTCAAACAATTCAAACCCTATATAGGGCCTTGATAAAATGAAAGCTAACATTAGATTGGGACTTGAGATAATTAAGTTAAATTCCATTCCCTAAAGATGATATCTGGTTTCACCGTTTATTACTATCACGATCTCGTACACTTGCAGGGTTGCCAACCAGTTTTTGGTGCCGTTGTCGGGGAGCGGTGTAATTATCTCGAAACCAATTGAATTTAGTTTAATTTTAATTGAGACAATTTTATTTTTATTTTTAGTTTTAATAGATTTTTTTTCTTTTCCTTTCAAATTCATTGAATACACTTGATCTTGTATTTGCTTTCAGTGTTTTAGGATTGCATGAGTAAATGTCCATGTGAACCATATGATTTAGATTTGTTCAAAACCATAAATCAGATTTGGTTGGAAGCCCAAGGTCGAGTGGCAATTATGGCTGATAGTGGAACTTCCGGTGTGGGAAACAATAGAGAAGCACAATATAGAGAAGCACCCTTAAGGGATTTTTTCAAACCAGTCCTGAACGATAATTACTTCAGCATAGCTAGGACATCGATAAATGCAAATAACTTTGAGTTGAAGCTCTCCCTGATTACAATGGTGCAACAACAACAATTTGGAGGTTCAGCAATAGAAGATCCTATCACTCAACTAAATTCATTCATGGAGATCTGTGATACAATCAAGATGAATAGGGTGATCAAAAACCAACTAAAGCAGAGGCTTTTCCCTTTTTCTCTAAGGGATAAGGCTAGATGTTGGTTACAAACATTGCTTCCAGGAAGTATCACAACATGGGAGGAAATGAGACAAAAATTCCTTCAAAAATATTTCACACTCGCTAAAATACATCAATTGCGAAGTGAAATCAGCTCTTTCAAGCAATCTAAGCTTGAATCATTGTATAAAGCTTGGGAAAGGTTCAAGGACTTATTGAGGTGATGCCTACAGCACGGATATCTCCCCTGGCTTCAAATTCAGATGTTCTACAATGGACTCACACCATCAACTAGAGCTTTGGTAGACTCTGCAGCCGGAGGTTCATTGATGAGAAAGTCCACCACTGATGCCACCCAACTCATTGAAGACATGGCAGCAAATGCATATGGCCATGGTACAGAAAGAGGAACAACCAAGAGGGTGGGAATTCATGAGGTTGATGAAATTGATGCTTTGCATGCTCAACTTGCTACTATGACTCATAGATTGAACTTGGTAGAAGAGAAGAACAGCGTTGGGCAGTACCAGAATCAGCAAATTCAACATGTTCAGTCAATTGCAAAAGCCAACAAAACATCTTATTTTATAAAGGTTTTTATTGAGCAACTGAATGCCATGAACAGATTCAATGGTTATCAAGGCCCATCCAAGGGATACAATGTTCCAAAGTACTATCATCTGGGAGTTAGAAATCATGAGAACTTCTCATATTCAAATAATAGAATTGTTTAACTTCCACCCGAATTTGTGCCATAACAACTCATACAAGATAAAAAGCCATCCTTAGAAGACAAGGTTGATGAAATGATGAACATGCACTCAAGGTTCTTTAAGGAGCTGACAGTGATGGTGGACAAGAATGATAGTAGAGTTTCTAGCATAGAGATTCAAATTAGAAACATGAATGCCACAGTTAAAAGTTTAAAAACTCAAGCAGGATAGTTGGCACAAATAGTGTCAAATTGGTAGCGTAACTCATTTCCAAGTAATACTCAAGTAAATCCAAAGGAGAGTTGGAAAGCAGTGATGACAAGAAGTGGGAAAGAGGTAGCAAGCTCACCCTATTCGGTTAGTCCATCTGTGTAAGTTGAAGATGTTGACAGTTATGAAAAGGACGCACCAAGCCCACTAGCTATACAACCTTAGGTGTCTCACAAATCACAAGGGAAACCCAAAGGAATTACCATTCAAGATGGTAAAGTTCTAGAGCCTCCACCATCGCCATTCCCTCAAAGGTTTCACAAGAAGAAGCTGCATGAACAATTTGCTAAATTTTTGGAAATGTTCAAGAAGATTCATATCAACATTCCCTTTGCAAAAGTTCTACAGCAAATGCCCAACTATGCAAAATTTATAAAGGAAATTATGTCTAAAAAGAGAAAGTTAGAAGATTTTGAAACTGTGAAGCTCACTGAAGAATGTAATGCAATCCTTTAGAAGAAACTTCCCCAAAAATTGAAAGATCCAGGCAATTTCATTATACCATGTAACATTGGGTCTGAAGTCTCTGAGAAGGTACTTTGTGATCTAGGAGCTAGCATAAATCTCATGCCCTTATCAGTGTGTAGGAGGTTGGGCATTTTAGAAATCAAACAAACCACAATTACTCTTTAGCTAGCAGACAAATCTTTGACATATCAAAATGGCATTATTGAAGATGTATTGGTAAAGGTGGACAAATTCATTTTTCTAGTTGACTTTGTGGTTTTGGACATGGAAGAAGATTGTGAGATCCCGCGTATCCTTGGGAAACCATTCCTAGCTACAAGTCATGCACTGATAGATGTACATAAGGGAGAGCTCACCTAGAGAGTAAATGAAGAAAAAGTGGTTTTCAACTTCTGCAGAGCTATGAACTACCCCAATGATATGCATGAATGCAAGAGGATAGAAGACATCAATTCTTGCATTGTTGAAGTTGTAGATGATTTGAGCTCCCAAGACAACTTGGTT
The DNA here is from genome assembly GCA_030144865.1 of Tinospora cordifolia. Classification (NCBI taxonomy): domain Eukaryota; kingdom Viridiplantae; phylum Streptophyta; class Magnoliopsida; order Ranunculales; family Menispermaceae; genus Tinospora; species Tinospora cordifolia. Next base: position 25,792 of record JAJIYU010001919.1, read on the forward strand.
GGATGTATGTCTCGTTCACTTTCTTTTTCCCAACCTATGTTTGAAGATGAAAATCTATTTGTGCTAGCTTTAGAAGCGTACCCACCAGAGCCTAACAGCCTACATGCTCCATTATCTGAAGCAACTCAATCTGAAAATTTTCAAGACATTTCTAAGGCCATGGTCCTGAAACCACTTCCTGAGCATCTAAAATATGCCTATTTGGATTAAACACTATCCCTACTAGTTATTATTTCTTCTTCATTAACCTCTATCCAAGAAGAAAAGTTGTTACGAGAGCTTAAAGATCACAAATCGGCTATCGGGTGGACAATTGAAGATATCAAGGGTATAAGTCCAACCATTTGCATGCACAAGATTTTAATGGAAGACTCTCATAAACTTATAGTGGAACATCAGCAAATACTTAACACAATAATGAAGGAAATGGTAAAGAAAGAGGTAATGAAATGGTTAAATGCAGGCATTATCTTTGCCATTTCAGACTCACAGTGAGTTAGCCCTATCCATGTTGTGCCCAAGAAAGGAGGAATCATTGTGGTTACAAATGAGAAGGGAGAGACAATTACTTCAAGGACCACTGCGGGGTGGCGTGTGTGCATTGATTATAGAAAATTGAACAAAGCCACCCGAAAGGATCATTTTTTTTTGCCCTCTGTGGATCAAATGTTAGATAGGATTGTCTATTATGACTTCTATTGCCTCTTGGATGGGTACTCTGGGTACAACTAGATAGTCATTGCACCAGAGGATACAGAGAATACCACTTTCACTTGTCCATATGGGACGTATGCATTTTGGAGGATGTCATTTGGTCTGTGCAACGCACTAGCCGCCTTTTAGAGATGTATGATGGCAATTTTTGCATATATGATTGAAGACATCATGGAGGTGTTTATGGATGTTTTTTCTGTCTTCGATGCTACGTTTGATGGTTGTTTGTTTAATTTGAAAAAAGTTCTCTCCCGCTGTGAGGAGAAGAACTTAGTATTCAATTGGGAGAAATGCCACTTTATAGTTCGGGAGGGCATTGTTTTGGGCCATAAGGTTTCTATTAATGGACTTGAGGTTGATCGGGCAAAATCCAAGTCATTGAGAAATCGACAGCCCCTACATCTGTTCGAGAAGTGCATTGTTTTTTGGGGCACACTGGTTTTTATCGCAAATTTATAAAGAATTTCTCTCATATCATTTGCCCCCTATGCAGTTTGCTCGAGAAGGAAGTTGAATTCAACTTCACAGTCGAATGTGTTGAAGCCTTCAATACATTAAAGAAGGCCCTAATATCCATTCCTATCATGTCTATGCCAGTTTGCGAGGAGACTTTTGAAATAATGTGTGATGCTAGTGATTATGCTGTTGGGGCTGTATTGGGACAGAGCCACGACAGGATGTTTAGAACTATATACTATGCAAGCAAGACGCTAAATGATGTTCAAATGAATTATACTACTACTGAAAAAGAGTTGTTAGGTATTGTCTTCGCATGTGACAAGTTTCGATCGTACATTGTGGGTTTTCATGTCAAGGTATTCACCGATCATGCCGCTATTCATCAGCTCTTCACAAAAAAGGGTGCAAAGCATCGACTGATAAGATGGATTCTATTGCTACGAGAGTTTGATGTAGAGGTGATAGACAAAAAGGGTAGAAAGAATGTGGTAGTTGATCACTTGTCTCACATATCCAATAAAGCAGTTCGTGATCCAAAGAGCATAGTTGAACTCTTTCCCAATGAGCACCTCTTGAGTGTTAGTGACAACGCACCATGGTATGTAGATTTTGATAATTATAGGGATACCGGTGCTACTCCACCAGACTTGTCTCACGCTCATCTCAAGCGCTTCCTACATGAAGCTAAGTTTTATCTATGGGATGATCCCTTTCTCTACTGGATGTGTGCTGATAAAGTGATTTGTCGTTGTATTCCAGAAGCAGAATTTAACAAAGTCCTTCGTGATTGCCATGCTTCGCCCTATAGCGGTCATTATAGCCATCAACGTATTACTAGGTGTGTTCTTGAGAGTAGGTTTTATTGGCCCACTATGCTGAAGGATGCCTATCAATTTGTGAAGACATGCGAAGTGTGTCAGAAACAGGGCAACATCTCAAAGAAAAATGAGATCCCTCTCACATCTTTTGTGGAAGTCGAATTATTTGATGTATGGGACATAAGCTTTATGGGACCTTTTCCACCATTAGATGGAAAACAATATGTATTGCTTGCTATCGATTATGTCTCCAAATAGGTTAAAGTAATGGCTACAACCAAGAATGACGATAGAGTTGTGTAGAAATTCCTTTTTCGGAACATTTTCTCTCGTTTTGGCACACCTAGAGCAATTGTGAATGATATAGGTACACATTTCTATAAGAAAATTTTTAATAACCTTCTCACCAAATACAGAGTGCGACATAAAGTTGTTTTGCCTTATCATCCGCAGACCGATGGGCAAACTGAAGTGTCTAACTAAGAGATCAAGGCGATCTTGCAAAAGTCAGTTGGAGCAAACCGCAAGGATTGACCCTTGAAATTGGATGATGCACTATGGGCATACCAAACAACCTTTAAGACTCCTAGTGGCATGTCCCCGTATCAGTTGTTGTATGGGAAATCCTGTCACTTACCTTGTGAATTAGAGCATCAGCTTACTGGGTGATAAAGAAGCTGAACTTTGATGAAAAAGCATGTGGGGAGAACTGTCTCCTTCAACTAGTAGAACTTGAAGAATTCTGGCATAATGTTTTTGAGAACAACACTATATACAGAGAAAGAACAAAGAAATGGCATGATAAGCTCATTGTAAAGAAAGATTTCAAACTAGGATAGCAAGTACTATTATTCAATTCAAGACTTCAGTTGTTTCCTGGCAAACTGAAATCTCACTAGTTAGGACCTTTCCTTGTTACACAAGTGTTCCCTTATGGCGCAGTGGAGGTTTAAAGCTTGATAGATGGCCATAAATTCAAAGTGAATGGTCAGAGATTGAAGATATTTTATGGAGGACCAAAATAGATGGTGGAGCTGGAAGAGCTTCAAGATTGACACATCGTATCCTTGTCGAGCTAACAACGTTAAACATAGCGTTGAATAGGAGGCAACCCACTGTTGATTTCTATTTTTTTGCGCTCATTTTGTTTATACTTTTTCATTTTGCTAGGATGCATGTAGATTTTAAAGTGTGATTCCTTAGGTTCTTAGGTTCATAGTATTTGGACATTGTTATTGCATCTGCCAACTGCGGTCCACTGAACACCAAAACATGTGTACTGCTGTCAACAGTACATACCCCCCATAAACTATGCCTATACTGTGATCCACAGAATGCTACATTCTGTGTACCGCTATCACCAGAGGGTATCACTCAAGCATACATGAAATTACCGCGGTCCACAGATGGGTATAATTTTGTGTACCGCAGTATCCAGAAAAAAAAATTTTGAGCATCGTGTGTGCCACATCCACAAAACTATACTATTTTGTGAGCCACGATTAGCAGAAATGCAAAAATCTATAAAAAAAAAACTATTCACTCAATTACCGCAGTCACCCGAACAATTATTGCGGTAATTACATCTTATTTAAGATAAATCGCGATCATTTTGCTACATTCTGCTCCAAAAATCTCTGATTTTTTCTATGACTTTTGGTTTTTCACGTGGTTTTTAGGCATTTTTCTTACTCTTTCAGCGCAAATATAAGTGTTTTTATTTGATTTTACATTATTTCCTTCCTTTAATCTCATTTTTAGGATTGTTTCATGATTTTGATTTCATTTTTCATGCTTTAGATTTCCTTTCTCCTCAAAGCTTATCAATTTTTTCTTCATCCATCAACTTTATGAGTGATTGCCAAAGATTTTGACATTAAGGGACCCGTAGACTCACTATATATGTTGGATTTTGGCTGTTGTTTTAGTTATTTGACTGAGTTAATGATTGTGATGGACATGTGCTATTAAGTATTCATGCTTCTTTTGCAATGCCTTGGGTGTTTATGATAGACTACCTACAATATTTGTTATAGTTGGGATTGTAGGACTAGTTTTATTACTGCACATGGATTTTTCAGTGATTTCTTTGGGTAACTAGTCTCCCATGAGATATGTGGGCATTTGTTCTATTATATTTCAATGTTCTTTTTCTTTTATATGGATTAAAGTTTTCCTTGCCTACTAATTTCACTTTTCCAGGCCTCCTCGAATGAAACACCCTACGTCAAAAGGGAAGCAGCCCGCACCTCCTCCACCCCCTGCAGATCGGACCCGCTTCAGGACTACTACAGCAAAGCAATGGTTCAATCTTATTCAGCCCAACAAGCATCTCATTCCAGAGCGGGGCATCATCCTAATGCAAGAGGAATGCGAGCTAGGCATTAATGCTGCAGTCACTACTCGCCACTGGAAGTGACTAAATTAGTCACTATCCACCACTATCATCTCATTGGTCAAGAGTTTTATGCCAATGTGACAGACAGAGATGGCACTTTAATTTGGGTTTGTGGGAAGTGGGTCAAATTTAGTTTGACAGCCATCAATGTGGTGTATGGACTCCCCACTGACTCTCTGGACGAGTACCATACCTTACTACCTCGTTTTGATCTGGACGTTGTGTGTTGACGACTCTTCATGGACTTGTTATAACGACGAGCCCATGAACCTAATGAAGACCATGTTTTATACCCCTATTAAGGTCTGGCTCTATCTAGTTTGTGCTAACCTTCTTCCCTCTCTCGTTATTAACAAGGTAATGGTAGAGAGAGCAGTTCTGGTTTACTGCATTATGAAGGAGCTCCCGGTTAATATTGGGACCATTATCTCCAATTCCATTCAATTTGCCATTAACAAGACCAATGCAGGACTACCCCATCCTACCTTGATTATAGAGCTATGCAAACGAGTCGGGGTAGTCTGGGAGCGGAGCAAGCCCCTATTGAAGATTAAGGACCACACTGCTGTGAAGATGCTCACTACTACACCTGCTAAGAGGCACAGGGCCTCTGTAGAATCTCCACAGCCTTCAGCTGATCCCACACCCACTACGGCAGATCCTCATCCTTCCATTGGGGTGCCACCTTCCTCTTCTGCTGCTGCCGAGCCATCTTCATCAGCTATACAACCTTTTGATCCCCATGTTATCATGCATTGGTTCGCCTACTTAACCCAGTGGTTACATAATACTGATCTGACCAGGGCACAAGCCAACCCTCTTCCCACCTACTACATGCCTTACATGGCTATGACATGTTGTGTGCCTCCAATCCCTCATATTCCACCAGTTGACAATGATGATGATGACGATGATGGAGAGGATGGCAACGACTACATTATTGAGGCTGAAGTTTTTGGAGAGGATTTTTTTATTTCTGTTTTTCTATGTTTTCTTTCAAATTCCGTCTCTTAGAATTTGTATATCTACTTTTGATGTGTTTGACTTTCTCTATCAACAATCCATTTGTTGACAATCTATGTGATCTCCAAACTAACATCTCTACTTTTTGGATGCATGTTTTTGTTGTTTACTCTCCCATTTGTGGGCATCAATGTGCTCTTGTGGACAAGATACTATTCAAGTTTGGGGGTACGAATCGATTCAACATATCAGGTTTAGTTTTTTTGTTATCTTTTAATTTCATATTTGTTTTTGTTTTTAATGCTTTGCTTTGCATACTTTAGGAGCATCTTAGGAACATATAGTACAAGTCAATTAGGCTAAACGCATACCATAATAATTGAAACCTTCGCTGAGTGACCAATGACATTTGAAGTTCCTATAGAGCAATGAGGCATAGAACTAGAGTATGTTCAAACAGTCTATGTGCTTGGTTTATCTAAAATTCAACTTTGATAGAATCCTGTAGTTTTAGATATATTGAGAATCTGAAACTAAGTGAAGAATGGAAGTCAAACTACAAATAGAACAAATTTTCCATAGATCCTTGAAATAATCAAATCTATCTTGAAATTACTTAGGAAAAACTTTAGTAAAGAAATGAAGTAGGCCATAATTGTTTTAGTCATAGCCACAAGGCCGGTCCTAGACATAATTACCAATTGAAACCAATTTTGAGCCTTATACCCTGAATTCTTATTATGAACCCAAAATAGTATATAAACTAGTTATCCGTTATAAAACACACCCATTTATGTACACTCGTGGTTTGATACTACTAAAGCATTTAAAAAAAATTGAAAGCTAAGCATACATGAATAAATATTATACTATGATGAGGAAACAAGTTTGGGGGAGCTATAAAAACAAAATGATGGAAAAGAATTGAGCAAATATGATGATATTTCAGAGAGAATAATTGTGCATTAAATGAAACAGGTTGTTATAACTTTGAGCGTACAATTGAGTCAGAATAAATATCCTTTTACACTTGTACCTTGAGCCATGCTACGTTACAACCTAAGGAAAAGACCACTGATCTGAGTTGAAGTTTGTTTTGAGTAAATGATTGACAGAGGAGAGCATTGAAAGGGTTTGTGTACTGAGGTATTTGGAAAAGATGTCTATCAGTGGAATGGCAACTACAAATTACTTACAAAGTCTAAGATTATTGAAATATTGACAGATGAGAGGATGAAATTAGAGGATGAGCTAAGCATCTAGCAAACCTGAGCAACTTTAGGGACTTGTTGATGAGTTGTAAGCTATAGGGATGAATAATTAAGGTTACATTGATGAGTAAAAAGAGGAACTCAATTATATATGGTATGTCATGTAGAATTAGAATTAGAATTTGAGTCATTTTTCGGGGACGAACAATAGTCTTAGTTTGGGGGTATTTGTTAGTTGCATAATAGATTAGCATCAGTGTAGGTTATTTATAGCATTTTATAGGAGTTTAGGGGAGAATTAAACACATTTGTGCATAATTAGTGGCGTGAGCATTCATAATAGGAATTACATGTTTCATTGCATTTCAACATTGTTTTTATGGCTTACAACAATTCTATGAGAAAATGATGTCTGGGGAAGTATTTTTAGTGTGGTGCAGGATTAGCATGAAGCCAAGAGAGAATTACAACACGCAGAGGTAAAGAAAAGTGGAAATCAAAGGAAAATAACCAATTACTGTAATACCTCATAATTTAGAATGAATAAACAAGAATTTTTGTCAATTAATTTATCCAATAGTATATGTATAAAGAATTATGGACCATTATTGAATTAATGATCCAG
>JAJIYU010001920.1:0-33004 GCA_030144865.1 Tinospora cordifolia
AAGTTGATGGTGTCTAGAAAGCAACTAGGCAAGATCCTGCAGCAAGGTCTGAAAACACAGAACAAGGAAATACTGAAGGGGATGTATAACTGACAGTACATTGACTGTATCGATATCGAAATAAAGAAGACGATGAATAGGGAATGTGCTAATTTGACGCGCCACGTCAGCGCCACCAACTCTCCTGGGCATTGAGCGCTCGGACAGTTCCGAGCGCTCAATGCCCAATGCCCGCTCAGGCATTGCAGACGCCCTTAGTATATTAGCTGATGCGTTTGGAAGAGAAGGGGAAATCTTTAACAGAAAACGTGATTCGTATATGCGTGTGGTGACCGACGCGATGTAGGGTGACGAAGACCACGTAAGGTAAAGATTTAACTTTTAATTCTAGATAATGTAAAATTTAATTTAGTTGAGTATAAATGTAAATAAAAAAAAATAATAAAAAATAATAATATTTTTATTCAAATAGAAATTAAATAAATCAATTATGAAAATTGAATTAGAATATTTATTCAATAATTTGAATTAAATAAATTTAATATTAGATTATTTATTAATTATTAGCATGAGGATAAGTTAATTTAATAAAATTAAATTAATTAATCTTTTAAATTAGGATTGAAAAAAATGGTTTTCTAACACATCAATAATTTTATTTAATATTAGAAGTTTAGAATTCAATAATTTAAATTAGTTAAAAACATGAAAAATAAAACTTAGAAAATTTAAAATCTTTTATAATAAAATAAAAGAAATTTTAGGCCCTGAAACTAAGTTTAGAATATTTAAAAGTCTTATTTTCTTCGTAATTAAATTAAGTATGATATTAATAAATTATTTAACAAAATGAATAAATCTTATAAGCTGAGAAATTAATCATAAAAGTCTTTAATTTCAAGTTAAGAAATTCGGAAGACCTAGAAATTATATTAAATTTGATTTCATGAAATTCTAGAATTTTAGAATAAACCTGAATTAGTTGAAATTTATATTTAAATTTCATAATAGATTTAGAAATTCTTTTCACTTAAGCATAATTTTATTAAGGGTTAAATTTCAGATCCTATAATTTTAGAAGACCGAACGTTTCACAAGAGAGCGAGGAGTCCTGAAGATCGGTGAAATCAGGTAGGCATGACTTCCTTGCTCATTTGTATTATATGGATTTAAGATTCAAAACATTAGTGTGAATAGTTCTAGGTTATTAGTATTTTATTAGGAAATTGATTTAAATTGTTTGGTATTTATAAATGATGTGTGACTTATGATGATTTAATTAGACGCATGCATAATCATTCCATGCCATAATTGAATGTAACGATTTGCACTTAGATTGACTTAATTATAACATGCATGAATAGGAAGATATGCATTTAAATGCCATTGGTTATTCATGCACATCATCATGTTGATTTACAAGCATAGTTGAATTATATTCTCTACTGTATTGTAAGATGTCTGATATGTTTGAGATTGGTTGTAAAACTAAAATAAGACGATGGTTTATTAAGAATCCACGTACTGGTACGATTGACGAGCCTGAAGTGGATCGAGGTGACATCTCCTATATGTTACTGCTTGAGATTGTCGAGCTACAAGGCGGATCATAGGTATTCCCAACCGGAGCTGACTGTGACAGCTCGAAGTCTTTGAGAGATAGTACGATGCCATGGTAAGTACACTCTTTTAGGTTGTGATGTGAGTGTCGATTGATTTTAGATGGTTATTGGAACCCTCTGAGATTTGATTGGATCACGGGGAATACCGAGAGGCATCTCAACCCTCTTCCGGTCTTAGACTACAACCAAAACAAATAAATGTTTGAACGCCTAATATTTAAAAGTGTTTATAATGTTTTGGATTGGGTCTGTATAATGCATGTGATGTGTAGGATCGATCCACTGAGCTTTCGAGCTCACTCTCATTTCTATTTTTCAGGTACACATGGACTTAGAATACGGTAACATACGTCAGAAGACTTGCACTTTGATTGGACTACCTCACGGGCAGGTAGTCTAGGATAGATGGTAGTGGAAGTGATATTTTGGTTAATCATTTTGAAACGATTTCATGTATCTATTTGATTTTAAATTCAGTTAATTAAAATTGTGAATAATGTTGTACATTTAACATTTCTGTTTGAATACCAGTCTTAAGTGTTTCCGCTACGTTGTTTGGGAATGTATTGAGAAAATTATTTTGATTCTTTTGTTTGTATAAGAAATTTATCCAGACATTGACTTGAGAACTAATTATTATGAATTAATTTTGAAGAAAAAAAGATTTTGACAAAATGAAATTTTTATGTAGCATCTCAATTTTTAACGGGCGATGATTCACACGTGAACGGAGGTCTGGTCGGAAATTGGGGTGTTACAAATAGGTCATTCCATTCAATATTTACCTTAAGAAAATAAAATGGAAAGGGTAAGCTCAAAGGAGCCAAATAAATCAATTTAAACACATCCCAAGCATTATAATACTTAAAACAATGACGTACAAACACTTTCAAACATTAGATGTTTCGATTATTTGTTTGTTTATGGTTGTTATTAAGATTGAAAAGATTATTCTTGATATTTCCCTTCATCGATTTAGAGTATTCTAGGGGCACCTCCTTAAGTAAACTTCCACCTTCAAAGACACTTTCCTATAAACGAATCAACTATCGGAGACACCTCTAAAGCAACAGTCAACTTGTGCGTAAATCCTAAATAAAACTATGTAGAAGCTATACATAGGATTGGCATAATAACAATCCATGGCCCTAAACTTAGCCTCTTCGAAGCGAAAATTTATCGATGGTGATCAAATATGAATAAACCATGTTGAGCCTACTCATATGGGGACAACACCCACAGGACCAAATACGAATATGCCGAGTCGATATGTTGTTAATGTCTTAATTATCTCTATTTAATGGGGATTATAATTAAATCAAAGTAAACATTACAAATGCATGTATAGAGATAAGATATTATATACATAAAACTTGATCATCATCCATTAGATATTAGCTGAATTAGATAAATAAGAATGTAGTATGACATTTATAATGTCCTCATATGCTTCTAAATTTTGCACATGCATGCAAACATTCATAACATTAACACACTAGCTTGTGATTGTGGTGAATGGTATGCCATGCATGCCCGTGTAATGGAAATTCCAAATGAATTTTTACACAGAGAAGTGGTTTACACCTGCAACTTAAAATTTTTTTTTAAAAGAATTATGGTTACAAAAAGCAATTACTGCAAAAGTGAGATAATGAAAAAAAGTGAAAGTCCTCACCACCCAATTCAAATCATGTTGACAAATGTTTGCATCTATGGACGATTGTTGCAAGCACTACAACATTTTTCCATGAAATAATTGTTGTAAAAAAAATTAATTGTAACACCTCGCCTCCTATATCAGGGCCCATGTGGCTCTAATGGCATAATTATTGCATTATCATCGTTTTCTCTTTTTGAGTGTTGGGCTGCATGGGAGGCGAACCCATGTCACATTAATTTGTTTTTCCTTCCATGTCTCAAACCTATGAGACTTCCTGAGTGTTCAACTTAATTTTAATTCAAATAATTCAACAAGTTCAATATTGAAAAAAATAAAATCCTTAAATATTATTAAATATAATTATATAAATTTAAAACAAAACACCCATGCAAACTTTATTTAAATCAAAATAATATATTAAAACTTGAAAATCATCTTCACTTCAAAAATGCTTCCTTCTAAACTTTTCTGAGCTTCACTCAGATCTTTCCCCTTGTTTGCACTAGATTTGTGCAGCACTCCGTTACTATTGCTCCACTGATTGTTTAGAACAACTCAAGAAAGAAAAAGGAGATGCTAAGATAGGGGTAAAGAGAACAAGAAGGGTCTTATCAGTTCTTACTGAGATGAAAATGAATGAGAAGGGAAGACGGTTTATATAGTCTCCAAGGGCAAGATTCGTAATTTTTTCAATGGGAAAATTTTCATATTTGTTGGATTTTGGCAGCTCTCCAAAGTAGATGGGTTGAAGCAACACGTTTTAGGGTTTTTTTCACAAAATTTTGCATTATATATATAATTTTATTTTTTGGATACTTTAAAGTTGTACCAAAATTTCTTAACAAATTTAATTTTCCCTACTTTATTTATACTTTGAAACATAAATAATTTATATCCAAAAGTATTATAAATTTCTCAAAGTCAAATTATCTTATTTATTTTTATTCATCGAATTTCGTACAAAATTATTGATTATACATTAATATAGAAATTTATAAAAATAAAATCATAAAGATTTATAACATGTTGATACATGTAAAATGAGCAATCAACACTTGAAAAAGAGTTGACAACATACGAGAGAACGTACAACATGTGGCACACTTGTCATGCATCCTAAGCTGAAAATGTGCTATGTAGCGCCCCAACATGACAATTGACAGGCATGGCAAAGCTAGATATCAACAAGCTAACTCCAAGGGACCAAAGATAAAAAATTTACTAGTCACACCTAGATGTCAGCTTATCATATAAATATGGCCTCAACCATGTTCATGATATGTGATTTACATTTTGTTAATCACATGTGAGATTTTTATAAACAAACCTACTTGGTTCTATCTTTAAGCATTGAAAAATTTTTAGCCAATAATACCACGCCTATGTTCTTCTCAATAGTCTATTGAGTTCTTGCCTTGACCCTGATGACAAGATCTTTGTCTACACAAGATCAAATTTTCCTTCCTCATCATCACTTGGTGTTGATCTAAATCTTATGCCAGTGATACCCTTGTTTAAGTTTGACAACAAACAACAGGCCGACCAAGTGAGAAAGACTTAGATCCAGATGAGCAACAAAGTTTGAGAGTTTTGAATTGCAAGCTAGACCTTTTAACCTAGCAAACTAACACCATTGCCATGACGAGCCAAGCTAACATAAGACAGGATGAACATAATGTGGGTTCAGTGAATGTGACATTTTGAGCCCGAATTAAGTGAGGATGAACCCATAGGTGGCTGATCAAAGCTCATCAACGTATTAGGAAACCATAATTTGCACCTTAATCCTTGTCTACAAATTTGAAAATTACCTCATAATGGATAGCATGCTCAAATCTTCAAATTTCTAAAAGAAAGAAAGATTTCTAATCACCCAAAAATTCCTCGTAATTGGAAAGTGTCCTTATCTGATACACTTTCACCATCTATAAAGGCTTTCAAAGACTCAACCATTAGAACATCTGCAACCCCATTTTTTTTTACTTTATTTTGAAGTTACTTCAACATCAAACAATAACTTATTATCCAACTCATTATTTCATCTTTTTTGCTTCAAAATGAATATTTTCAGAATATTCCTTTTTACCTCATTTTATTTTTTATTATTTTTAAAAGTTATATTTTTTTAATAACCCAATTATTTCTATGTATGCATATATGATTTATTTGATCAATTGGTATAGACACGTGCATATATATTAATTGATACATTTATGCATATTATTTTGAAGTGACGTACAATTAATTAATTAATTGGTGTAGAAGTGAATATATTTATGTACATATACATTAATTAATTATGATTATTATATGTATTAATATAGTAAGATTAATAGTAATATATGAAAAAAAATGAAGCAATGTAATATATATAAGATTAATTTATCGTAATATATATTAATATATATAGGATTAATTTATAGTAATTGATTGATATATGTATTAATAGTAATTTATAGCAATATGTAATATTATCTAATACAATAAATAATATTATAAAATATTGAATATATATGTGTAAAGAAAATGTATTCATGAATATAATATTTTATTTAGTATGCTATTAAGATATGCATATATTATATAGAAGAGTATATGTGTAAAGGAAATGCATTCATGAATATAATATTTTATTTAGTATGATATTAAGATATGCATATACTAGTTAGAATACATATATGATATTAAGATATGTATATATAGAAAATGATAGTCCCACATTAGAAAAATAGACAAAATGACTCTATATAAACCCCTTACTCTATCAATTTCAAATATAGAAAATGATAGTACCACATTGGAAAAATAGACAAAACTAGTTGAAAAATAACTCTATATAAACTTCCTTACTCTACCCATTTCATTCATCCCAAAGCAAGAATCGAAATTCCTTTTGCTCTCTCTTTGCATCCTTTTTGACAACCTCAATCCTTGTTCTTTTTTTCTTTAGCTATTCTAAATAGCTTGTGAAGTAGTAGCAACGAAGTGTTACACAAGTTAGGAAGCAATCTCAAGGTGATTTCTTTTCCTTTCTTTTAATTTATTATTTTGATTTAAATAATGCTTGCCTATTTTATTAGTTTGATTTTATTTATGTCCTTTGTATTTATGCCATTCAATTATTATATTGCTTATGACCAAGAGAGTATGTTCAGTAGTTGCGTCTTGTACGATCTTCTACATTAGAAATCAAAAGTCAATATGAATGTTATATTGTTAGAGCTATTATTTATCATGCATCAATATAATGTTTATGACCAAAAGAGTATGCTTTGTAGTTGCGTCTTGTACGATCTTCTATATAAGAAATCGAAACTCAATGTTCGTGAATGTGAATGTTATACGGTTGAAGTATTTAAATATTATTGGAATATTTATTTACTATGCTCTTGCACACAAAAATAAGATTTAATAAGATTCCAACCACGTACCGGTACAGAAGACTTTCTGTGTTCTATATAAAATTAGAATGGCTGTCAATACTGACATCAGAATAGAACAGATTTCAAGAATGATCCTACTAGAGATGGGTTTGAGTTTCAAAATTGATCTCTCTCTCTAGATCTGGAGCACAGAGGTTAGTCCTGTTCGGTCTAAAGTACGACTGAAATAATATATTGTTTGAATCGAATTAATCCCTGAAAGTGTTTGATATGCTTGTAATATTTAGTTGAAATAATGAATTAAATACATTGAATGATTCGCTGTGTTTTTTAGCTCACCCCCTATTTTTCACATTTTAGAAAATTAACTATCTGCTAACGTGGAGAATTATTTGTCCTTGTTATTTATTTCATTGTAGGGCACATGGGCCCTAAACAAAATTATGTTCTTCAATTTTGAATTTATTTTCGCTATAATTGATCATTGTATTCAGAACTTTCGAATAAATAAATAAAAGATCTTATTTATTATGATGTCATTTTATATATAGACTAATATACACAGAAACCATCATGGATTTGGGTCAAAGAAAAAAAAATGTAGCATGGGCCCGTCTCCTGGGCGGCCCAAGATTATTGATCAAAGAAAATTAGAACGTCAGATAACGTGGACGATGGGGCTCAGGAGGTGGGGTATTACAATTTTATACCTAAATTTTATTTTATATATTTACTCAATATTACATTTAAATTATTAATTAATAAATAATACACTACAAAATTTAAATAATTATTTTATTATATAATTAATTACTTTTAGTTAATTAATTATAAATTATTTAATAGATCATTAGTAATAAAAGTAACTAAAAATTTTTAAATAATTACACTTTTTACTGAAAAAATAAATTTTACTAAATTTTTTAATGAAAAAATCTTTTAAATGAAAATAAAAGTAAAAAAAGAAACTAAAAAAAGAAAAATTGTAAAAAGTAAAAAAATTAGTGTCATTTTAGCACTAAGTTGGATATGACCTTAGAAGATGGAGGAAGATAACCTTTTTGCTACATTCAACAAAAAGCAATGCGCTATATTTATTATTGATTAATAAAAAGGATTTTTTTTATTTCTCCCCAAGCCTTTTTGTTTTTGTTTTCATTTGGCTTCTCCCGGTAACTTTTTGCATCAACACTCATTATTCCTTCAAGTTTGTCATTTTTACTTATTTCAAAGTATATTAATTAATGATATTCAAAGCTAAAACCCTATAAAGGTAAGGGTGGTAATTTGTGACACGACACGATTGTAACACCCCGCCTCTCGAGTCCCATTTTCTGTGTCATCTGACAGTCTAACTTTCTTTGATCAAAAATCTTAGGATGCCCAGGAGACGGACCCGTGCTACATTTTCTTCTTCTTAGACCCAAATCCATTAGGGTTCCAGTGTACATTAGTCTATGTACAAAATGACATCATAGTAAATAATATTCTTTATTTATTCATTCAAAAATTTTGAGTATAATGATCTATTACAACGAAAAATAAATTCAAAGTTGAAATACGCGATTTAGCTTGGGCCGATGCGTCCTACATTGAAATAAATAAAAACTTTTAATAGATAAACCTCCTCGTAAGCTGATTAATTCCCTGAGATGTAAAAAATAGGAGGGTGAGCTAAAAATCTCAGTGAATCATTCCATCGATTTAATTCATTATTTCAACCAGATAATACAAGCATATTAAACACTTTCAGGGATTAATTCGGTTCAAACAATATGTTATTTCAATTGTAATTTAGAATGAACGGGGATAACCTCTATGCTCCAGATCTATGTAGAGATCAATTCTGAAACTTAACCCATTTCTAGTGGGATCTTTTCTGAAACCCGTTCCATTCTGGTGTCAGTCTTGACAGCAAGTTCCAATTCTACATGAAACACAGAAAGTCCCCCGTACCGGTGTGTGGTTGAAATTTTATTTAATCTTTTCTTTGTGTGCAATAACATAATAAATAAATATTCAACAGTATTTAAATACTCCAACCGTATAACATTCACATTCATAAACATTAACTTCCGGTTTCTGATGTAGAAGATCGTACAAGACGCAACTACAGAGCATGCTCTCTTGGTCATAAACAATATATTAATTGGTGCATGATAAATAATAGCTCAAACAGTAAAATATTCAGATTGACTTCTGATTTCTGATGTAGAAGATCGTATCAGACGCAACTATAGAGCATACTCTCTTGGTCATGAACAACATAATAATTGAATGACATAAATGCAAAGAATAAAATCAAACTAACAAACAAACAAACATTATCTAAATCAAAATAATAAATTAGAAGAAGGGAAAGAAACTCACCTTGAGATCGCTTCCTAAAATCTCTGTAGCACTTCGTTGCTACCACCTCACGAACTATTTAGAATAGCTCAAGCAAGGAAGAACTAAGACTAAGGTTGCCAAGAAAGAGGCAAAGAGAGATAGAGCAAGATGAATTTTCAACTCTTGTCTTTGAGATGAATAAAATGGATAGAGTAAGGGGTTTGTATAAACCCCTCTTCCAACTAGTATTTTTATCTTTCCAATGTGAGACTATTATTTCCTACATATGCATACCTTAACATCACACCAAATGAGATATTTTATTCATGAATGCATTTCCTTTACACATATACTTCTCTAGGTATATTACTATCGTACTAAACAAAATATTATTTTCATGAGTGCATCTAATTAATACTTTATACACATACTTTTCTATATTAATATCATACTAAAAATATTATTTTCTTATTCAAATAGAGAAGCTTATATTTACCCAACATTTCTATATGTCTAATATTAATTAATGCATATCCCTTTGTACTTCTATGCTAACTAGTTAATTGCATATCAATGACACACACACACACACACACACACACACACACATATATATATTTGTGTGTGTGTACATAACTATATACTTATTTGTGCTAATAAAATGTGTTTTAAACTCAAATTTTGGTTATTACATCACTAAAATTTTAGATATTACAACGATAACTCAACACGGACACGACACAAAATTAACGAGTTTGGGTCAATACGAAAAATTCAAAAATGAAACGTTTAACACGATTATAGATAATTTAAGAGATAAATTATAAAAAAAGTTAATTTAAAATTAATGTATTTGTTAATCTATTGATAATATAATTCATTATTATTATTTTAAATATAATTTTTTAACATATAATTTTTTTAAATTTTTTTAAATTTTTATCAATATTTTTAATAAAAAATTATTTTAAAATTTGATTATAAAAAGTTAAATGGGTCATAACAGGTACACGATTACGAACACAGTTAAGTACGACCCATTTACGACACGACCTGTTTGTGACATGATGACACGAATTGCCACCCCTACCTAAAGGTAATGATCAAATTCAAAACATCAGTAATTGTTTTTGCAATTTACAGGCTCAAATGATTTATTAATTCCTTACTCATTTATCTTTGTATTTGTTGATTTGGATGGGTCTTGGCTTTCTTTAGTTTTAATGCCCAATATATATATATATTATTTGAATTCTCTAAAACAGAAGCCAAATTAAAAGGTGAAAAATCTAATTTCATTAAATTTAGTGTTTTTTATTTATTATTTTTGCCAGTTGATGCATACTTCATACCCAATTTGTTCTTTTACTAAAGTTTACATGCATTACCTAAAACTTAAGTTGAAGTTTAGGTCAAAATAATTTTCATAAATTATGGTTTATTTCATTGTAATAACTTAGTACTTGGGTCATCTTGAGAATATTATTTTTCATCATTCATATTCTTAAAAAAATATTTAATAATAAATAAAATAGAAAATCATAATAACATCAAATTCTTAATAGTGATATGGTGTTTTTATGTTTTTTTTTGGCAAATAATACAAATAAAATAAATTATTTTTAAAATATTTAAGCCACCAAAATTATACCACCTATACTCATTTTTCTACAGTACCTATGTAACACCCCAGTCGTAGTTCCGGACTTCTCGAAATGGAGATTATCGGGTTACCATCTCCTGACGATCGGAATGCTACCTTTACTACCAAATTTTGAAATTTTTCTTAAATAAAATAATAAAATAGTTCCCAAAAATAGTGAACTCATATTTATCAAAATTAACAACACAGTCCTTCGATAAATACAACGTCAAAACATAAAAATATGGTTCGATTTCATTTCTGGCATTATACAAAAGAAGAACAACAGTTCTATGCTAAAATTACATCAAAATTCATTTTAGCATAAAGTTCAAGACACAATTATGAACTCATCGCTGACCATCTCCACGGTTAGAAAGAAATCATTGTATGATAGACCTGTGAGAACCTGAAAATAAAATGATTTGGGTGAGCTCAAGAGCCTAGTGAGTCAATCCTATACATCTCTAGCATTATACAAAGATCAAACTCAAAACATACGCACACTTCCACACATTAGGTGTTTCACACATTAAATTGTTCGTTGTAACCTAAACCACAAGAGTTGGTTAGACTCCCAACATTCCTTTGTGATCCAGGATGGAAATAGGTGCATGCAATATGGCCAGAAACAAGAAATCAAGAACATCGACATCCAAAGATAAGTAACGCTCTGCAGCCTGTCCATGTGAATCACAGTCTAGAGAATAATAATGCTATGCAGCCAATTACTAAGGTAACGCTATGCAGCCTGTTACTAAATCCCGAAGACAATTCAAGTGTCGAGCAATTCTAAGGAAAGAAACGCCGTGCAGCCTATTCCTTTTTATTCCCAAGATATCACAGTCAAAGGTAAGGAATGCTATGCAGCCTATTCCTTATGATTCTCAAGACAATAAAATTTGCTACCGACATTAAGGGTCAGGAATATTTACGACGCTATGCAGCCTGTCGTACCGGTGTGTGTAATTCTTATTTAGCCATTAATCTTAATTTAGTGAAGCAATCATGCATTCAAGCCCAAAACATTCAATCAACATGATATCAGAAATAGATCAATGAAATATCACATGAGCGGTAAATCTTAATAGAAATCATGCATAGCGGTAAATCATTCGGCAATTCAACATTTGCAACACACGATTAAATTCCAATAATATTAACATTCATACAATATAAATCCTATACTATCAATAATCATGTCTCAAGTATAATTCTCGCATAATACGAAAGAGTAAGGATATCCCTCTCATCTGAGTATTTCGGGTTTCCTTTCAACTTTCTTATCCGGTTGGATTATTCTTTTGATGCAGTTGACAGTTACGTCACCAAAACCTAAGATTTTCACCTTAGTATATTTTTCTAGAAAATCTCACCACCTCCCTTATTCTCCACTGTAGGCCGAACTATAGTTTGAAATAGCCGTTGATGGTGTAAAAAAATTGATATTAAGGCAGTTGGCTCATGTCACGTGAGAGGCAAAAACAAGTGGAATAAGTTGACCTTCAACTCAATTTTACTCAACAGCCTGTGACGTCCCACTCTGTTGGACATTCTGCAACTCAACAAAAAAAAAAAAAAAAAACAGGTGGTGCTTCATTCAATCGTGCTCCAATTTGATCATAGACCAAGAATCTCTTTCACTTCCACTGTCTTCACCAGCCAGCCGAATGCACAGCTGAAACACCATAGGTTGTATCCCATCCAATGGTCACGGACATGATCATATGGGAATTTTTGTTGTTAATCCTGCTGCAATTCCGGTTGCTTATCCTGGTTTTGAACGTCCAGCTTTTGTTGGACCACCTGAAACTCAATAAAAAATGACCGCGCTACAGCTCCTCATGCTCCAATCCAACTACAAGCCAAAGAAAGGAATTAAAACCAGAATTGCATTTTATTTCCCACTTCCTTGTTTCTCAACGGTCAGCCAACTCCCAAAATTCAGAACGCCATGGCCGTGCTTCTTCTATGCTCTGTCCAGCGGCATACCAACCTCCGAAAACCAGATTTTGGTTCCTCTCTTTCGATCCTGCAACGTCCCTCAGCTCTGAATTTTGAATCAAAGGAATTCTTCCCCAAATTCTACCCCTTCTTGTCCCAACCAAAATTAAATTTCAGAACTTAAATTTTCATAAATTTAACGATGCTCTCTTTTTCTGGTTTTTAAACCCAGAATTTTGAGTTTCAAATCTGGTTTTCAGCTTAATGTTCTCATGTTCCAACTTGCCCACGTCCGATTCAGGTTGCAGTATTTTCCTTCTTCTTCCTTCGGTCTTCTTCTTCCTCACGTCTTTAGATTTATGCTCGAATAGAGGTTGTAGTTTAGTTTTTTTTCATCAGTTTCGTCTTCAATGGCGTTTTCGTGCTTTTATAGAGCTAAAATAATCTAGATAGTTCTCTCATTCACTGCCAAATTCGTTTCTTGAACCTTCTCGACTCATCTTTTTGCCGACTGAACCAGATAACTAGAATTTTCTGAGCTTCCTACTTCCATTTGATTACACTTCGTCGGCAAACTTCATTTTTTTTTATATATAAATATATATCCATATTAATATGTTTGATAATTTTTTTTTTCATTTGGGCTTTTAATCTTTTAACATAAATTAATATTTTCAAAAAGATCATTTATTCATATATATATATATATATTTTAACATACACCAGTTACATAATTTGGGGTTGTTACAACCTAGCCACTTGTACTAGACACGTGGCTGAAAACAACCACGTATACATCCAACTATTAGTTTATTTTTTAAATTTCCATGTACGAAGGCTTTTTTTTTTCAAAAAAATGCCTTCACTGTAAATCCAGTTTACACTGAAGGCGTCTTTTGAAAAGACGTTTTCAGTGTTTGCATAGATCTGGGCAGGGTTTTATCTCACGACCACTTCCAACAAGTTCTAATTGCCTCCCACGAACACCTGGAAGCTATGAAATAATTTTTCGACCCTCAGATCAAAATTGTGTTACTTCTTTTTTAAGTCTTTGGTGAAAACACGTTAATGCGAAACATGTTTCTGTTCATTGCGGGCAATCTGGGGGGGATTTTATTGCGGGACCACTTCTAACAAGTTCTAATTGCCTTCCACGAATATCCGTAAGGGATGAAATAATTTTTTGACCCTCAGATCAAAATTTGGATGCGCCACTTCTTTTTGAAGTCTTTGTGAAAACTCATTAACGTGAAACCTATTTATGTTCATTGTGGTCAATTTGGGAGTGGTTTTATCGCAAGACCACTTCTAGCAAGTTCTAATTACCTCCCACAAAAAGTCAACCATCAAAAAGAAAAAGAAACATGGTCAGATGATTATAAATCATTCTCACAACATACGTTGTAAAGTTGGTTCCTTGAAAGATTTCTTCCTAAAGCAAACACATAGTACTAAACATTTCATTCATGGATATTCTCTATTCCAAATCTGAACGAAAAAGTAGGAAACTATTATATAGCTCACCAAAGATTGTGCAAAAAAACATTCATACAATATGGTACACATCTTTTGTTTTATTTTGAAGATTCAATGAGACATGAGTTCAAAAGTAACATAGTTAACATGTCCATCTTGTTTTTTTTTTCTCATTCGTTTAATCACCATATAACATTACAATAAAAAATTCTAAAACACCAAAAAATATCATCATTCTATCCCACAAGGTAGACAATGGCGTCTTTTGTTTCTTCTTAAATGTCGTCTTGTGTATTGTTGCAATGGTTGTTCCTCAGGAGGTTCGACTGGAGGTTGGGCATGAGGTTGAACTTCATCTTCAGACACTTGGTCATTAGCTTCATCATGGAAGGTAGTAGTGGACGGGCCCATACTTGTGTCGAATAAGAATTTGGCATCGAATAAGAATCTGACATCTTGTGACGTTAAAGCATGAACATTAGAGCATGTCTCAAATAGATTACTGCAAGTCATGGAAGTACAGTCATATGTAGATGGCATATGCTCTCCACCTTCTCTCTGTACCATATATTCTACGTAAACCATTTGTAGTGAATACAATGTGACCCTCTTAATCTCCCTCTGTAACACCCCAATTTTTGACTGGACCTCCGTTCACGTGTTACCTCACGTGTGGATCGTCGCCCGATAAAAATCGAGATGCTACGTAAGGTTTCGTCCTGTCAAAATCTTTTCTTCAAAATTAAGTTCATAACAATTTATTTTCAAGTCGATGACTATGTAGATATTTTAAAACAAATTAAAGATTTAAATCATTTCTCTGTATGTTCACTGAATTTCTCAAGGCAACGCATAAATAATACAGCGAAAATACTTAAAACTATTCATTAAACCAAAATTGTTAAACAAGTAAGGTCATTTAAAAATAAAACAGCTAAGTTAAAACCAACGCAATTACATAAAAATAATTCAGTAAAATATATAAAACATAACCTCCAATTATCTATCCTTGACAACCTCCCCATGAGGTGTCCAATCTGGGTGCGAGTCTTCTGACGTAAGACACCATATTCTACGTCTAAATGTACCTGAAAAATAAAGTGGGAGTGAGCTCAAAAGCTCAGTGGATCGATCCTACACATCACATGCATTATATAGACCCAATCCAAAACATTACAAACACTTTCACACATTAGGCGTTCGAACATTCATTTGTTTTAATTGAACTCTAAGATCGGAAGAGGGTTGAGATGCCTCTCGGTATTCCCTGTGATCCAATCTAATCTCAGAGAGTTCCAATAACCGTCTAAAATCAATCATGTCATCACTATCACAACTTAAGAGAGTGTACTTATCATGAATCATACTGTCTCCCAAAGACTTCGAGCTATCACAGTTAGCTCCGATTAGGAATACCTACGATCTGCCTTGTGGCTCGACGATCTCAAGCAGTGACATATAAGAGATGCCACCTCGATCCGCTTCAGGCTCGTCAATCACACCGGTATGTAGATTCTTAATAAACCATCGTCTTATTTTAGTTTTACAAACAATTTCGTTCAGGCCAATCATCACGCATATCATGGAAAATAATGCAGATAATGCAAATTATTCACATGAGTAAATAATGAGATCTACATGCATGTTTTCCTATTAACGTATGCCATAAATAAACAAAGCGCAATTTAAATAAATCATTACGCATCATTACACAAGCATTCCAAACAATTTAATCAATTTCATAATAAGATTCCTAATAACTTAGAACTATCCACACAAATGTTTTGAATCTTAAATCCATATAATACAGATGAGCAAATAAGTCACGCCCACCTGATTCTACAGATCTTCAGGGCTTCTTTGCTTTCCTTCGAAATCCTCGACATGTTAATATATATCTGAAATTTGACATTTAATAGAATTACTCTTAGACTTAAATAATTTCTAAACTAATTATAAGGTCTAGAATTTTATATACTTTTATTTATTAACAATAATATTCCGAACTAAAGTTTCAGAATAATTCTATGACTTTTCAATTTTGTAGTTTTAACAAATCAAGATTATTTTCGTGATCAACTTCGTACATTAAAATTTATGCATCAATTAACTTATTCATATCTTAAATGAAATAATTACGAACAAAATAAGACTTCCATTTGTCAAATCTTTAGTCTTATTCGGATTTGAAAATCTTAGTCTTATGATACTCATGAAATTTTACCGAGATCACTTATAGAGCTAACTTGAATAATTATTATTTATTTGCTTTTCTAATTTAAATATTTCTCTACTTAAATAATTGAGTACTTAAATAAATAATTTTTAAATTTCTTGAACTACTTAATTTAAATATTTAAATACAAGAAGATACATTAATTACTTTCTTAGTATTATATCATAAAACTTTATTATTCTAATCAATCCTTATTGATTTATTCGTATTATCTATGATTCTAATTCAAGTTATAATGATGATAAATCCTACAATAATTTCCTCTTTGTCTAAAGATACTGAAATTATATCAGTTTAAAATCTTTGAAATTTTTCTTGCTTAACTCTAGATTATTGAAAGTACCTTTATAAGTTGATCTTAGTATTTGAAAATTCTTAGTTCTAATTTATGTTTATTTATGTATAATTCTTAGTTCTAATTTATGTTTATTTAAATACATAAATTTTTCTAGGTTATTTGGTGATAGTATTATTTTATACCCATACTCAATTTAAATCATTAAAACACATTATATCACTAACCTCATTTTTTCAGCTTAAACGCTAATCTGTGAAGAGTTACAACCATGCACTTGCTTTTTTGCTCTTCATCGTCCAACCCAACTTCCAGCAGGACGTTGAAATTCTTCTCCTTCTTTCAACGCTCCTTCTAACTGTCAAACACCCATTTGATCATCAGCAAGCATCATCTTCGTTTCTTAACACACTATGCCAAATTCGTTCCTTACTTTACCAACCGCCCCTCACTGAGACTAGAATCCGATCAACCTCTCATTCACGCCCAACTCATGGCCGCAGCGTCGGTCCAAACAGAGCACCTTTGATGCTCTTCTTCTTCATCCAACTAAATTGCAGCATCTTCTTCATGCATCAACGCACGTAGAACACAGTTGCACCTGCGTTCTTCATCCCTCTGTTCTTCTTCTTCGCTGCAGCAGAAATTCTGCAAAACAGGGCACCGTGCTCCTGTTCTTCTTCTTCTTCTCCAGTTCTGCATCGCTGCAGCAGCGGCCACACTCAACAGAACACCAACTCGGGTAGCAGCAGTCAGCTTCTTCAGCAGCGGCCACACACAACAGAACACCAACTCGGGTAGCAGCAGTCAGCTTCTTCATTCTCTCCTGCTGTTCACGGGTCCCAGTTGCTCAACCCCTAGCTGCAACAGTCCGTTCATGCATCTCCAACAGGGCATTGGCAGCAAGCTTCCTCTTATTTCTCATTCCTCTGTTTCATCCCTTTCGTCTGTCCAGTAGGAACCACCATAACAGCAGCTGTACATATCACCAATTCCCGACGACATCAGCAGCAATGATAACGGTCGGCTGTAACAGAGCACCACTGCCTTGGTTCCTCTGCTTCCTTCTTCATCTTCTTCGTTCTACTAGCCCTCGGCAGAAGCAACGTGACTGAAAAATCAGCCAGGCTGGTCGTCTTCCTTCCTCTGTTCAGCTCATCCCTTGTTCGTTCGGTCGTGGTAGCAGCAACAGCTGCAATGGCAGCCGTAGCTGCAACAGAGCACGATCGCTTTGTTTTCCATTCTTTTCCTTATCAGTGATCAGTTTCAACGTCCCTGTTTCCCGTCCTCTTCCTTTTCAATCTTCTCTTTTCCTTTCAACAGCAGCAGCAGCCGGGATTAGCAACAATGACTTCAACCGTGATGGCAGCAACAACATACATAGGATGAAATTCCAAGGCAGCTTGTCTTCGTTCATCACATCCCTTTGAAGCAACTGCCCAAACCACACTCTCAATACACAGCAATCAGCCCCTGTTTTGTAATGTTTTAATTGTCCAGAAAATTCCTTCATTTGCCGCCAAACTCATCTGCCCAGAAATCTCCAGACACTAATACGGCAATCGGACCCGAAATTTCCAGTTGCTTCTCCCTGTTCCGGCGTCTTCAATACGCCAACGTTCCTCCCCTCCATTTTCTAATCAAGTTAACTTAGTTAAATCCTATTATAATTTCATATATCTATATTTTTCCTTAATTTAACCATCCTCATATTGTATAAGGTTATGTATGTAGATATATATATATATATATATTATAAGTTTTCATATAGATATATATTCAATTACATATGATTGGAAAAAAAAATTGAATTGAGTTAAATTTCAAGAGATTAATATATATATATATTATTACTATTTATTTATTTATTTGTCTCAATACACACACACACACCCATATACATCTATATAAATACGTGTGTTACCATCTAAATTAATGTATGAACCTTGCGATAAATTTATATATTGCATGTTGTTATTATTATTGTTATTAATTCAATCATTATATGTTTTTCTTTTCTACACTAGTCATAATAAATATCAATTAATTATTTCAACTATTATACATATCTATAAAACATAATTTATAGTTTTTTTTTCATGCTATCATTAGTATTATTATTTTTTGATCAAGTAATAGATTTCATTTTCGCATCACTCGCGCCTTCGCGCGAGCGCGAGTGAGCTATGAAATAATTTATTTACTATTCTTCGCTCATGACATGACACGACCACGAAGTTACGGGTGTTACACCTTCACGGATGCATCATTGCTATGTTGATTGAGCATGAACTTATGAGCTATCTGACTTGCCTAATGATAAATCTCTAATGACAAAACTTATAATGTGTAATGAAAGAGATAGACATACCAAGTAATGAAATCTCGCCCTGTCTATCGTCATATATCTCTGCATTATTGTTTGGTACCAAACCATACAGGGATCAAAATAGTTATCCGTATATGGTACATGAGATGCATGTGGTATCCCCTTAACTAAATGATTTGCTCGTTTTGCCTTCTGGTCAATATACCTTTGATGTACTACAAGCCAATCACAATTAAATTGACCTCTCATATCTGTATTATGAAGATCAGCATCTGCACTGCATGGTTCGGGAATAGGTTGACATATTCCAAATTGTCACGATACCGATTAGACCTATATTGCTCAACAACCACAAAACAGATTCGTGGAGAAATAATGCGCCAAATGTCTCCACCACGTCAGTAGTACTCCGAAAAATTATTGATTATGTCATCTGTGTATAGTGTCCAAATGACGTGTAACAGAATATTTGTTATTATGAGTTTGAGTTAAAATCTCAAAATATGGTTTAAAATAAGTAATCAAAATATAATAAAAGATACTTGCTTAAATGATTGCAACAACTCTTTGTACTTGACCAAGACATGCATTAGAACATGTGTAGTCACCAATGTATTTCTCCACCTGCAATACAAATAGCAACACATAAAAAAAATTTAAGTCTTAATGATGTTAATGTCAAAGTTATAGAGGTTAAATATAATTCCACATTACCTATATTTTAATGGCGGTGATAATGGTAGATGCGCATGAAGATCATTATTAATATTGTCCCGTCTTTGTGGAGATAAAAAAGGAAATCGGTCTCATGCCCATAATTGTAATAAAATCACTGTACCAAATACTCATTTCTTCTCATAATCTACTGCTCGACACATCTGACGATACAACCATGCCAATGTAACACTATCCCATAAATATTTACCAGCTTGGTCAAAATCAATAAGTAATACAAATATCCTAAGTGCACTAAATTTTTTGACCGATATGAAAATAAACAACCTCCAACTAATTGCAAAACATACACCCTCACATATTGATTAACTTGAATAGCTGTAGCATCTGAAGGTAATGTCACTCTCAGAACAAGTACTAATAGCTTCAGATGACCACCCCGTCTATTGGTTCACTCTAGAACAAATCTTAGCAACGCAAAACAAATATCATTATAATCCAAATCAGTCGACCTGGTAATAGGAAGCCCGTCACCAGGAAGGCCTAATAGAACCTCAACATCTTATAGAGGGTTGGTCGCTTCACCAACCGCCAAATGAAATGTATGAATATCTTGTCGCTATTGTTCAACAAATGTGATGATCAAGTGCCAGTCCAACTCTATAAACTGGAGGGGGTGCAAGCCCAAAGAATCCTGCTTTCTATATATGGGGGATGATACAATCATCCAAGAGAAATCTACGATCAATTATAGCTTGTCTGTGACAACAGCGTAACTTAGGTAAGTCCTACAATCGCAAAAACATTGTTAGTAGTTAAAAAAAATAATACAACTACTTAGAGTAACAACTCAAGTACCTGTCCTTCCCAAATGGTAGTGGAACGATGCGTCCCTGAAGCGTCGACACAGATGAATCTATAAGCCCTAGATCCATCTAAAACTACACTATACATGTTAAAATGATGCATAAAGAATGGAACAACAAATTCTAATGTAAGTGAAACATAAAAGAAATGAACATAACGTTATTGTACATCATTAAGTTCTTATCATACAACAACAAATAAAATACAATGTTTTATGTTATATTTCGACGACGTGGACAACTACGTCAATTATGGGCTTCTTATCCACAATGACCACAATAAATCCTTGAAGACGACTCTCATATATTCATTTCATTAGTTATTCGTGATGTCTTTAGTTGTCTTGATTTGCAAACACAATGATAATTTGGATACAATTTACATGCAAGGCTACGAGGGGGCTAATAAGATTAATGTGGAATTGGATGAAAGTGTGGCTGTAATAATCCCACATTGGCTGGACCTCAGAGTTGAAACTGGGTTATGAGTGCATACACAGTTGGTCATTAGCGTCGAGTGCTTTTGGGAGACTCAAGTTCGAGTCTTGCTAAGAACAAAACCCTACACCCAGCCAGTGGTGGCTAAGGTGGGGACGATATCGGTACATAGTGGGCCCGAGTTGTTACAAATGGTATCAAAGCTGGCTCTAGGCATAATGAGTATGCATCTCAAGGACGAGATGGCCTCCAAGGAAGGTGGATTGTAATAATCCCACATCGGTTGGACCTCAGAGTTGAGACTGGGCTATAAGTGCATACACGGGTAGTCACTAGTGCCAAGCACTTTTGGGAGACTCAAGTTCGAGTCTCGCCAAGAACAAAACCCTACACCTAGTCAGTGGTGGCTAAGGTGGGGACAATATTGGTATGTAGTGAGCCCGAGTTGTTACACTGGCTCATAACGCTTGAGGTAATTATCGATGCGGTATCACTTTTCTATATATGCATCACAATCAAGACTAGCATGTCGACACACTACTTGTACATGAGAACATGAGATTTCATAGCACTGTCATTTTCCATAGCCATAGACCCGTTGTAGTAGATTAACAACTTGTTTGTTATCACCCTTGTTTAGACGAACATTTCGCACCCCTGTAACAACCTCAAATGTTTCGTCTTGACGATCTATCAAAGTCACAGTATGATTTCCTACCTTAGCTGCCCAATCTGACATTTTCTGAACTGCATATTCTATATAAATTTCCCCTCATTGAGTGTTTTCTCAATTTCATTTCGACTTTTTTTCTAACCATGCAACGATTTTATAAAATATCAACTGCGCCAATGTAATAATAGGATATGCACCTTCAAGACACCACTCAAGCTTTCTATTTAACACTCCATAATTTAAGTTGACACGTAAATTAATTTAAATAAAAATAAATGTGTATAAATACATGTAGTTGTACAAATTATGTGCGTACGTACGTATGATTATGCACATGTATTAAAAATACACGATATATATATTAATTAATTAATTTAATTAGTTATTGAAAAAATAAAAAATAAAAAAATACAATATACGATGTTTGTGTAATTTTGGTAAAATTAATATACATACATACATACATACATATATATATATATATATATATGTATGAGCTTTGGTGTAGTTCGTTAGGGCCACAACTATAAGCAAATTATAATATATAAAAGTTAATAGGTGTATGAGTAATTGTAATATCTCACATTAGTCCAACTCTAGGGGGATTCCTAGGCTAAATGTGCATTCGAGGGTGTCTCATTGTGCTGAGTACTTTTGGAGACTCAGGCTCGAGTCTTGCCAAGAATAAAACCCTACACCTAGTTAGTGGTGGCTAAGGTGGGGACAATATCGCCATGGTGGGCCCGGGTTATCACAAATGGTATCAGAACTTCTCTGTTTGTATCAGAGGTGTGAATCTCGAGGACAAGATTGCTCCCAAGGGGGGTGGACTGTAATATCTGACATTAGTCCGTCTCCTGGGGGATTCCTGGGCTAAATGTGCATTCGAGGGTGCCTCATTGTACCGAGTGCTTTTGGAGACTCAGGTTCGAGTCTTGCCAAAAACAAAATCCTACACCTAGTCAGTGGTGACTAAGGTGGGAACAATATCATTACGGTGGGCCGGGTTGTTACAAATAAATAAATAGTAAAGGGAAAAAAAAATAAAAGAATTAAAGAGATGAATGAAAGTGATGATGAGATGATATAAACGCTTGAACAACTTAATGGCACGTGATGGTGAATGTGGAATTTATGGGTCGGTTGCTTTAATTGTCCCACTATTTACCTCCTTTCTTCATTTTCTTTCATTTTCTATTTCCAGAAATGCAACAGAAAATTGAAAACGGAGGAAAAGAAAAGAGGGAAATTAGATTTTCTCTATAGATTCAACACGCAGGTAAGTTATTTCTCTTAATTCTTATTCTAAAAAATGCTAAGTGAGCCACTTACTACGATCCTATGGATATAATTTTTACTATAGGGGGTATTTTATAATAGTACTAAAAATAGGATATTCCCCCACCATGAGTAAAACTCAACAAAAATTATATTAATACACTCTTAGTGATACGTAGATCCTAAATATGTGGTTAGTTTTTGTTCGTTTGTCATGTAGATACTAAAATAAATACCAAAAGTTGAATAACCTTAGGATAGGCTTTTGGACATGTTAAACCCTAGTAAAACTTTGATTGAGACACATAGGAATGTAGACAATGAAAATTCGTACCCATTGACACCAAAATCATGAATTTTGGATATTAATTAGATTTATGGTGAATAATTGACCATTTGCGTTATTTATGAAAATTAGAAAAAATTAGTAAAAATATATTTGGAAAGCCCATTTATTGTATTTTTTGCTATGAAAATATGGTATATAAGCAAAAAATTAATTTTAAATGTTATTGAGAATATTTGATTTAATGCGCATTAATATGTGACGTCTAATGCACGTATATGATTAAATATGAAAAAATAAATTCGTTAGAAATTATTTATAAAGATGAATTAAATTTGATTTGCGCATCTAAAATTATGTTTGATAGGATAATTGTGGTGCTGGATTGGAACTTAGATTTTGGAGTGAATACTGAGAATTGATTGAATAGTAATTTTGATGATATTATGTCAAAACCCTTTATTTTTATTAAATAATAACTAATGTAGATGAAAATATATATCATATATGGAATGATGGATTATATATTACTAAATTTTACAGTAAATTTAAAAGTGGATGATTATCATACCAGTATGTGAGATACGTGCTCAATGGGATTAAGTTGTTGGTATTTTGTGAGTATTTCTTTATCTTGGTTATTTATATGATATTATAAATATGAAAATGATTTGAATGTAAGTATGCTACTTTTATTGACATTTGTTGCATTTGATTTTGAATTCATGAAATTTTATATACATGACAATGTGTTTTAGATTTGCAAGAGCAGATCTAAAACATGACATCGTTTCACTGGACTGAGTCATAAGGAATAATACTTATTATGTGATAATCCATTTGAGACTGAGTCATGAGAAGCATCAACCTTTCTCTATGTGATTATCTTTGAAATGATTGTGGAGTAGATGATAATTAGAGGTACAGTCTACTATTGTCCAAGTCAGATAAGAAGTGAGACTAACACTACTTTTGAAAGATGTGGATGTGCAAATGTTTTATAAATGATACATTAAAAATAACATGATCACTATGTTGAGTGTTATTGGCAACTCCGCAAGTGTACAATATCACAATAGTAATAACCGGTAGAGATCGGATATTGTCATCAGGGAATGAAATTTCAGTCAATTATCTCAATTCTAATCTAATGTTAGCATTCACTTTATTAAGGCACGTAACATATTTTAATTTGTTTGAATCATATCATAATTTAAACTATTGAAAGTAATTAAAAAAATCTGTTTCGAAAACTATATTAAAAAATTGTTTAGGATAGTAAATTTTTTTGTTCTCACCTTCAATTTCTATTCAAATTTATTAAACTTCTGCTATTGTGAGTTTTAACACTTATTATTAAGGCCCTCTCCCAAGGCACCTCAACACCTATTAGTTTTGTTTCCTAATACCTTCTTCCGAGGTGCATAGTTAACAACCCAATGTCGTGTGAACAATAATCACGTGCAACCCCCTAAATAGTTGACAACCTACCGGTCATTCACAAATTTAGATCTATGTTATGATAGTCTAACCATTAAATCTCTCTTCTGAGTTAATTGAATAGTTTGAGATCATAATGTTCATGGCTAATAAACAGTAAGCATTAAAATTACTGCATCAAAATCAATTAATTGGAATAAGAAATCTCAAGTTCCTACATTAGAAATTTACATCCTAGACTTAAAGATTAACTAGCCTGACATTTTATTAAGTTCAAACATCAAAGAATAATGAATACAAGTTAACATACTCAAAACTTAAGCTTTGTTCTTCAATCCTTTGTTGTTTTTCTTATTCTGCTTCTGTTCAACTGTCAAGGGCAGGTATTTTCGAGGTCCAGAGTTATTAAACCCTAATCTGGTTTCCTATTTATGCTGTATCACTAAAAAATCCTAAACAAAATTAGAAATAAATTAATTAATCTCATTACCATGGTCAATGACCGCAGTCTTCATTGTTCTTAATTGAAAACATAGATTTCTGGAATTCTGCGAACTGTGGTTACTGAACGGTAGTCATTTTCTCCATTCTGTGCAAGTTTTGGTTATTGCGGTCACTAGACCGATTACTGCAATAACCAATGTGTTGCAACTTCTTATGTTTTTCTGGTTTTCTTCAACTACCTCGGTCGTTAGTTCTCTTAAAATGGTAATTGGTTGCTTTTTTCTGCCTCTTTGTGTTGTGACTCTCTCTAGGCTTTGTTCCAGTCCTGCACAAACATTAAAGAACCTTCCCTAGGCATCATTTTCTCATAAAAATGTTGTAAATAATGCATAACAATGCTTAAATGCAATAAAACATGTAATTCCTATTATGAATGCTCATGCCACTAATTATGCACAAATGTGTTTAATTCCCTACTAAACCTCTATAAAATGCATATAAACAATTGTTGCTTACCCTGCAAGTGTACAGATTCGTACTAGTATTAACCAGTGAGATCGGATATCGTCCTCAGGGAAAAATGGGTTTAATAAAATACCTTAAATCTCAATTTAATGCTGGTTTTCATTTTATCAAGGCTATAATTGAAGTGAGTGTATCAAATTTGAATGAAAGTTTTATCTATTGAAAGTGATTAAACGTTATTTTAGAAAATTTTATAAAATGGTTGTCTAGGATAGTGAATGTCGCCGTATAGCCTGTGATTCTAATTTTAAATCATGAAATGTCTACACTATGAATTCTAGCACCTGTAATTGAAACCCCTCTCCCAAAGTGCTTCAATATCTATTACAGTTGTCTTATAATGCCCTCTCTCGAGGTGCTTAATCAACAATCTAATGTGTTATAATCAAAAGTCTCGTGCAACTCCCCAAATAAGTTAACAAGCCTCCGGTCAATCAACTATCCTAAGTTTATATTGTGATAACCACCCATTAGACCTCTCTCTCGAGTTAGTCTAATGCCTTGAGCTCATCATGTCAATGGCCAGTAAACACAAAGCATTAAGCATACACAACATAGAATAGAGTTTCTAAATTAATAGCATCAATAAGAGATCACAGTATATACATTGGTCATCACATCCCAAACAAGGAAAACTAATTAGCTTGACATGAAAGTAATAAAAAATATTAAACAATGAAAAAGAAATTTAATCATACTCAAACCTTGGTAAAAATCTTCAATCCCTTCTTGAAACACTGGTTTTTGCTTCTCTCAGCCGTCACAAGTGAGATTTTTTGAATTATGTATCCTTAGGCTCTAATAATCTCTCCTATTTATAGGTCTGCGCTAAAAATATAAGAAACCTAGTAATTAATCGTGTGACTGTGATCAATGACTGTGGTCAGCATCGTCCTTCAATAAAAACTAAGATTTATTCCATTCTGTGTACCACGGTCAGCCTGTTTTTCATTGGGATCACATTCTGGTTATTCCGGTCATTGGACCATTGACAGCGGTAACCAATGAGTTATTTCTTTTCTTTGTCTTCCTTCCCCTCTAATTACCTAGGTAACCAATGACATGATGTTTCTTGCTTTTCTAATTACCTAGGTCATTGAACTAATTACCTAGGTAATCAGTAACATGATATTTCTTCTCCTTTGATTACCTAGGTCATTGAAATGATTACCTAGGTACCCAGTGACATGATGTTTATATTTTCAACCATCCTTCACTTCTCTTGTGTTGTTATTTGCTATTCTGATTCATTCTAAACCTGCATAGACACTCAAAACCTTTCTTGGACATTACATTCACATAAAAAAGCTAAAAAAATATTAAATCATGCTAATATGCAACTAATCATGCAAAAATGCTCTAAATGCATATGTAACTAAATATAAAAATACAATTAATTTGCTATTAAACTCATGCAATTTATACATAAAATACCTATAATATAGTTAGTGTGCTATGCAACTAACAACAACCCATAATGATGTTAATCTATCATTCAACTAACAAATACCCCCAAACTTAGACTATTGTTCATTCCCGAACAATGACTCAAATTCAAATTTTAATTTTACATGGCATACCATATATAGTTGAGTTCCTTTTTTACTCATCATTGTAACCTTAATCATTCATCCCTACAATGTACAATTCATTAACATGTCTCCAAAGTTGCTCAAGTTGTCTAGATTTTCAGTTCATCTTTTATTCTTTTCTAATTTCACCATCTCATCTGTCAGTATCTCAATAATCTTAGACTTTTGCAAGTAATTTTGCAATTGTCATTCCACTTATAGGCATTATTTCATAATACTTCAGTACACAAACCCTCTCAATGCTATCCTCTGTCAATCATTTACTCAAATCAAACTTCAGTCAAGATCAATGGTCTTTTATTTAGGTTGTAATGTGGCCTGGTTAAGGGTTTAAGTATAATAGGATATTTTTTCTGACTCAACTATACGCTCAAAATAATAACAACCTATTTTATTTAATGCAAAATTATTCTTTCTGAAATAATATCATGTTTGCTTCACTCTTTTCCATCATTTTGTTTTCATAACTCCCCCAAACTTGTTTCATCATAAGTAGCACAAGATGTATTCATATATATATATATATAAACTTTTGTAGAAGTAAAAAAGTTCAGCTTTTAATGATAGTACAGAAACATATATACTCCTCTTTTAGTTCTCTTGTTCCCCTTTTTTTTCTCTCTCTTTTTTTAAAAATGCTATTACATCAAAATTAAACTGTCAACACATGTATTTCAATATCAATATTCCTTCTTTCTTTCACATCTCAAATTGGGTATTATTAAACCATGAGTGTATAGAAATGGGTGCAATTTATAATAGATAACTGGTTTATATGCTGTTTGGGTTCATAACAAGAGAATAGGTTATGAGGCTCAAAATTGGCTACGAATGGTGAGTATTTCTCGGACCGGCCTTTTGACTATGACTAAAACAATGATGGCCTACGTCATTTCCTTACTAAAGTTCTTCCCAAGTAATTTTCAAGATAAATTTGATTATTTCAAGGGTCAATGGGAAATTCATTTTATTTGTAGTTTAGCTTCGACTATTCACTTTCTCAGTTTCAGATTCCCAATCTATTGAAGACAACAGGATTCCATCAAAGTTGAATTTCAGATAAACCAAGCACACCGACTATTTGTAGGAACTTCAAATGTCATTGGTCACTTAGTGAAGGTTTCAATCAATATGGTATGAATCTAACCTAATTGACTCATACTATATATTCCTAATGTGATCCTAAAATATGCAAAACAAAACAACTTTAAAAAAATAGACATGAAATTAAGAGGAAAACTAAACATGACATATTGAAGAGATTCGCATCCACAAACTTGAAACGCACCTTGTCCTCAAGAGCACATCGACGCACACAAACGAGAGAGCAAACATCAAAAACATCCAAAAAGGGTAGAAAAGTTAGTTTGGAGTTCATAAAGGAGATAGGCAAGTTGGTTAAAAATATAAAGAGTTAAGCACATAAAAAATGTCCATAAGGGCAAAAACAAAGGCAAGAAAACACATTGCAAAAGAAAAGTAAAGAAATCAATAATCATCTCCAAAAACTTCAGCTTCTATGACGTAGTCATTGGCATCAGCACCATCATCGTCATCATCATCAGCTGGTGGAGCAGGAGGCATGTGAGGAGTGCAATCAAGATGGGATGGGGTAGTTCGGCGTCGGTCTTGTTGATGGCAAATCGGATGGTGCTGGAAATAATAACCCCAATATTGATTGGGACCTCCTTCATAATGTAATACACCAAGACCGCCCTCTCTACTCTGACCCTGTTTATAACAAGAGAAGGAAGAAGGTTAGCACAAACCAAGTAAAGCCAAACCTTTGCAGTCGTGCAGAATGTATTCTTCACTAGGCTCATTGGCTTATCATTATAACAAGTCTAGGAGGCACCCTCTACACATAATGTCTGCAGCACATCCTTCGCATCAAAGCGAGGCAAAAGGTTGTAGTACTCATCTAGGGAATCAGCTAGGAGCACGTAAACCTTATTGATAGTAGCAGAACTAAATGGGACCCACATCCCGCGGACCCAAACTGCTGTCCTATCTCTCTCTACTGCATTGGCATAAAACTCCCGAACTAATGTTATG
The DNA here is from genome assembly GCA_030144865.1 of Tinospora cordifolia. Taxonomy (NCBI): domain Eukaryota; kingdom Viridiplantae; phylum Streptophyta; class Magnoliopsida; order Ranunculales; family Menispermaceae; genus Tinospora; species Tinospora cordifolia. Next base: position 29,191 of record JAJIYU010001920.1, read on the forward strand.
ATGGTAGTAGAGGGGGCACTAATAAGCCTCTCCCAGTGTTTGGCAGCAACCACCGCATCTATCCTGAGGTTGCACTATTCTTGCATCAGAATAATACCCCTCTCTAGGATTAAGTGTCTGTTGGATCTAATGACATTGAACCAGTGCTTGGCTGCAACAGTCAGGAAGTAATGCCTATCAGTAGGGGCATGAGGAAGTGGGGCTTGTTTCTTCTTGGACGCAGGATGCTTCATTCTAGGAAACTTGCAAACAAAATGTTAGTAGGCAAGGAAAACTCCTATCAATATAAGAAACAAAGCATTTGGACAAAGCACTAACAAAACAATGGCTAACAATTTTGATAGTAGACTATTTACTCAAAGAATCAATCGAAAATGCATTTCCAGCAATAAAACTAGTCCTAATGTCCAAATATAGCCTAAACTATTGTTAGTCAATCAAAAACACCCAAGGCATTACAAATATTCATGTATACTCTGTTCGATATTATATGCATATCAAAAACATCTAGTCATTCAAATGGAAGAAGCAAATAGTAACAATCCATCAACCACAATAAGTTTAAGCTTGCCTTGATGCCAAAATCTCTAGAAATGAACCATGGAAACTATGCATGAAGAAGAAAAATTTGAAAAACTTAAAGGAAAATGAAATCTAATATATGAAACAATCCTAAATGTAAGATTAAAGAATGGAAAAAATGTAAAATGAAATAAAAACACTTACATTGTTGCTTGAAGACAAAGAAAACTCACAAAAATCGCTTGGAATGCAAAGAGACTAAGAGAAATCAGAGAAATTTCGGAGTGAAATGAGTGAAAATTACCACAATCCCTTTTTTAAAAGACGCGATTACCATAATTACTGCTTGGGTGACTGTGGTAATTGCGTTAAATTTTTTTTTTATTTATGTTCGATCTACTGCAGTACACAGAACTATAAAAATCTATGGACCGTGGTACGCAGAACTATAGAAATCTGTGACCATGGTACATGCATGCAATTCTGGACAGGGGGGTTCTGTTAACCGTGGTTCACAGACCATAGTGATTTGATGAATGCGGTTAACAGGGTGCATTTGACACTAAGCGGTTGTTTTATTTATTATTATTTTATTTTTATTTTCAAATTTTTATTAATGTTTAACTAAGTCCTAAACATCATGAATATAGGAAATAGAGGAATCAAAAAAACTAAAATTAACAAACATCCAAGAAAATTAAGAAGTATAAATGAAATGAATGCGAAAATAGAAACGAATAGTGGCTTGCCTCCTATTCAGCGCTATATTTAACTCGATGTGGATACAATGCATCATTCCTTCAGTTCTATCAGCTCCACCTCTGCTTTGTTCTTCCATAGAATATCTTCAATCTCTGACCATTCACATTGAATTTATGACCATCTACCAAGCTTTGAACTTCTACTGCGTCATACTGGAACACATGTTGACAAGGAATGGGCCTAACCAATGAGATTTAAGCTTGCCCGAAAATAAATAAAGTCTTGAATTGAATAATAGTACTTGCTCTCCCGATTTGGACTCTTTCTTCTCAATGAGCTTGTCATGCCACTTCCTTGTTTTTGCACTATATATAATGTTGTTTTCAAATGCATCATGCTGAAATTCTTCAAGTTCTACCAATTAAAGTAGACAGTTCTCTCTGTAGGTTTTTGCATCAAAGTTTAGCTTCTTTATTGCCCAATAAGCTCGGTGCTCTAATCATATGGCAGGTAACATAATTTGCCATATAACAACTGATATGAGGACATGCCAATTGGAGTTTTGAAGGTTGTTTTGTATGCCCATAGTACATCATCCAATTTCAGGGCCCAATCCTTGCAGTTAGTCCCAAATGTCTTCTATAATATAGTTTTGATCTCTCGATTACACACTTCAGCTTGCCCATTGGTTTGAGGATGATAAGGCAAGACAACCTTGTATCACATATCGTACTTGGTGAGAAGGTTATTGAAGATTCTATTGTAGAAATGCATACCTTCATCACTCTCAAATGCTCTTGGTGTGCCAAAATGAGAGAAGATGTTGAGAAAAAGGAACTTCAACACTACTCAAGCATCATTCTTGGTTGTGGCTATTGCTTAAACCCATTTGGAGACATAATCAACAGCCAACAATATATATTGTTTTCCATCAGATGGTAGAAAAAGTCCCTTGAAGTCTATGCCTCATACATCAAATTGTAACACCCCAACCCCCGATACTTCCAATTTGGACTTTACCACAAGGCAAGCTGGGCCAGTGTTACTTTATAAGTACATAACTTGACTTTCTATTTCAATTATTTCATTCCTTAATTGTATTTAAGAGTACATAACTTAAATTTAGGAATTTAATAAAGCAATAATACAAGAAATAAATAAAATTCATAAACTCAATTAATTGAATAAAACTGACTATATAATTTGATCTTGAAGAAAAACTATTATAGCGAAAAATTCAAAATTTGGGCAACAAGCCCCAACATAGAAATTAGAAACTTTCTAAATAAAAAAAACCTAAATAATATTCATGGTCTTCATGTAATTCAATTACCTAAAAAATAGAAGGAAGAGGTGAGCACGTAGCCCAGCGAATCTTTCTAAACATTTAAATCATTATTTCAATTAAAAAAATCAAGCATATCAAAAACGTTTGTACATTTGGCGATTCAAATAAATTTCTTGTTTATGGTTAACATTAAGATCGAAAGAGTTTCATCTCTATGTTCCACATCGTTGGGAGAGAGAATCACTATTGGAAACTCAAACCTCAATATCTATGAAGTGGGATCACTCTTGGAAACCCAGTTCAAAATCATCAATGGTAAGCGGCAAGTCGGATCGGGGTGGAACACACATGATGACGCTATGCAGCTTATCATTGCGCCAGTATGTGGTTATAATCATTATTTAATCTTTTCTTAGTGATAAACACACAATATCGGATTAAACCATTAATATAACATGTATATAACATGAATCATTAAATATTTATTCATGACACAATTCATACATATCATGCATTATTATTCTTAATTTCTAAACATGTATAACATGTATATTCATGGAACATTAAATAAATAAAACATGCATATTAAAACACATATTTAAACAATCAACTTCAAAACATCGTCACACATATAAAACTTATTCAAATTAAAATAAAGAAGTAAAAGTTAGAAATCACTTCCACCTTTGTTGAACAAATCAGTTGAAAAATATCCAGTAGCACTTCGTTACTTCAACTCTAACTGTTACAAAATTTCTGCAGTAGTTTGTTACTTTTACCCTAATTGTTGTTTAGAACAGTCCCAAAGAGAAAAAGAATGTCAAGAGGGAGGCAAAGATAAGAGAGAACAAGAACAATATATCAGTTCTTGCTGGGATAAAAAGATTGTGAGCACAGGGCCCTTATATATAGACTTTGAGAGAATGAAAATTGGTAACTTTGGGTGGCAAGTCCAAAGGCAACTTTCCTGTCGGGACCCCTTCCCTAGGATGAAGGGCGAACCGACCGGCACAGCATCCCAACAAATCCGCTCGCAAGCCGAGCTTGCCAAGACACTGTTAAGCCTCAATCATATTACCCACATTACACACTATCAGAGTAATCTTAAGTAATGTAAAAGAATTTAACATATGAACACAAATAAGAACTTCATATTTTCAAAATGGGTCATTACACATGTGTAGCAAAGGGAGAGACTATTTATTATATACAGGCTATCCTCACCCCTATACATGGTTCTACCTCTCAAAACATAATAACAGAAAAGGAAAATACAAGAAATCCTATCCAAAAGAGTAAGAG
>JAJIYU010001921.1:0-33296 GCA_030144865.1 Tinospora cordifolia
CTAATATGTAATATTAACATTTATTATGTTAACATACACCTTATTTACTCACATATTAGTCAATACGTGTATTTATACTTTATTTTTGTTTATTTATTTTACTAAACTTTAGTTTTTCATTAATTATCAAATTAAGGTTTTATTTGTTTAATTTTCACTATAACTCTAATTTATTTTATTTTTCATGTGCCAACCCACCATTTGCACACAAAATTTCTTAAAATCTTTGAAATTAATTTATTTGACTTATTTTATTTATTTTTCTCAAACTTATTTATCTTTAATTATTTGACAAAATTTTGGGGTATTACAGCGGATTACACGTTTCTGGCTGTTGGATGCAGTTTCTATTACCAAAATTACTTTCTAAGATTTCTATTATCTGAGCATTGCTAATTATACACCCAATTTCACTTTCTAATTTGTGTAAATATGGTTTATCCTTCTGTTTTATTAATTTGCTAATATTTTCCCCTTTCTAATTCTTTAATATTGTATTTTTTGATATTTTTTTATTCCTTCAATATTTTTATTTTGCCAACAATTAATGATCCATATTTCTCTATATTTTTCATTTCTTCGTTTCATATATATTTTTTATATATTTATTCCATATTTTTTTATTTTCAGAGAGGTAAAAATAATTATATATGTATATAATTTACTCTTCTTACTTTATATTTGATAATTAATTTCATAATTATTTCATTATTTGTATAATTATAAAATAATCCTTATACAAATAATATTTGATAATTCTACTAACTTTGTTTCATTAGTTAGATCATCTTGATACTAAGATTTCATTTGCCTCCAAATATTTTAGAATCTTTCTTAATAAATCTTATTTCTCGTTTCTTATTTAATTTTTGTCAGCTTTCTTTATTTTTAAGTTATTTGACAAAATTATAAAGTATTACAAATAAGATTCAAAGATTTTGCTCACATTTGAATTGGAAACCTTAGTGATCCCACTTGCCAACCATGAGCACACTTGTCTTTCTCAACCAAACCATCCCCTTATGAGTTTGGAAACATGCCCAAATGTGGTGAGCTACCCTTACTACCCTAGATGTCTCCCATATGCTCTTATGAACATCTATATAAACCCCCCTTGCTCACTTTCATCTCATCCCAAAGTAAAGAGATGACACTTCCTTTTTTGTTTGTTCTTACCCTCTTCTTGACACTTTTTCTCACCCTCTTTTCTCTTTTGTGTGAGAAGTTCTTATTTCAGTATTTTAGAGAGTTGTTGAAGTAGTATTGTTGGTGGTTTAAAGTTCTGAAAGTGGTTGATAAGGTAAACCTCTGCCGGATTCAACAAAAACTTGGATTAAGGTGGAGGGATTTCTTGAACTTCTACTTTGCTCTTTCAAATTTCTAACATGTTCATGCTTATTTGAATTCTAGTTTTCAACATGTTTTATTTTAGTTTCAGCATGTTTAATGATATTTTAATTTTAGTTCAGCATGATTTTATGTTTTAGCCACTCATGAGAGCATTTCATGCTTAGAATCCATGTTTAGGATTTAATTCAATGTTTTAAGCATACTATGTAATGTTTTCATGCTTGCATTGGCTGTTTAAAATTCTGATATTTGTATTTTGAATTTCTTTCATGATTATATGATTCTTAAATATAAGAAATTGAAGATAAGAACCACGAACTGTCATAGTGACCCGTATGGGTGCTATGGGTGTTCTTAACATATGCTTGGAGTGTGTGGTTGCGGGGCGCAACTAAGGGATACTTGGTATGTGGCATCCAATGGAGAGTGACAAAGAAATGTCTTTCCACCCTAAAGAGGGGTATCTAAATTAAGAATATCAAGGGAGTAGAACCCCTTTCAGTCTTAACATCAACTATAACCAAAAAGTTGCTTGAATCACTTAATGCATGAAAGTGTTTGAATTTGGATGTACTATTGATTTGAGATAGTAACTTAGTTGTTTAATAAATGATCCACTGGGCTATGTGCTAACCCATTCCTTTTATTTTTCAGGAAATTGATTTTAATCATGAAGGTCATAGATATTAGATTATTTCTAAGTTTTGAAAGTTCTATTTTAAGGGCATGTTGCCCAAATTTTGAATTTAAGGCTTCCGTTAAATTTTATTTAAGTTTTGAAAGTTATGTACTCAAGTTTTGATTTAAGAATGTAACTTTTTTTATTTTATTTGAAAAAATAAAGAGATTGAAGTATTCCTTTATCTAATTATATAGCCTTATTGAATTGAAATTTAATACATTGTGATGTATCCATCAACGTTTTCAATAAGTGTTTAAATAAAGGAATTGAGATGCAAGTTGTGTGTACTTGTAAATGTAACATAGGACCCAACCCACCTTGTGGTTGAGCTTAAACTTGTTTCTAGGGGATTGACGTGTTACAAAATCAACAAGATTTGACAATCTTCTATTTTGAACTTGAAACTTCTAATCTTGTTCCTAAGGTGTTTAGAAATATTTTTTAGCAACTTCTATTCTTGGATTATGAACTTTTAATCTTGTTCCATGGGTGTTTAGAAACATTTTTCAGCAACTTCTATTCTTAAATTAGAAACTTCTAACTTGGATTATTTGGGATCTTTTTAGTGTGTAGAGCATGGTGTATATGATCACATCATGGTGCACATGGAATCATCATTCATGGTTTTTTAATACTAAGTGGGACATCTCATAGGGGTGGCATACCTGATCATTTTCATGGTACATGGGATCATGCTACATGAATTCAAATAAAAGAAATGTCTCATGGAGCTTAGGGTAGGGTAAGGATACACATGATCATGGTGTTCCACCCATGTGATTTGCACATGTTTAGGGTGGTCATGACTTCATGGGTTCACAAAAATCAAATAAAAATTAATATCTCCTTATTCACAAGGAATTATGATTTATAACGTATAGTTTTGGAATCATATGAACCTAATGCGCATTGTAAGGTATAGTTTGGCCCAAGGTGACTTTCTCTCAAAAACTTTCCTTATTTAAGACCCACTGAGGTCACTAGACAAATGAAAATCCAAATCTTGGCCAATTGTTATGATTTTTGGATATGTCATTCATTTTGTTAGTTCATGTTATTCCATTTCATTTCAAATCATTTCAATCCCCCGAAGTACCATAAATGCAATTCTTTCCTGATTTAGACCCCCTAAAAGGTGTTTGGTAAATGAAAACCCTAACCTTAACCAATTGTTCTAATTTTTAGATATGTTGTCCCATTAGTTAATTCATGTCACCTTAGTTTATTTCAAGTTGTTTTGGGTCCCCAAGGGGCACTAAATGAGAGTTTTGGAACCTCCAAATTTAGCCTTGAAATGAGCCTCATTTCATTTTACACGCAATTTCATTGAATTAATCTTTAATTTCATTTAATCAAGTACACAGTTTTTAGGGTATTACATTTAAGTGTTCAACTTCAGACTTGGAGTAGATTAAGATATCATCTACTAATACCACCACAAACTGGTCAAGATATTGTCTAAACACTCAGTTCATCAAGTCCATGAATGTTGCTGGGGCATTGGTTAACCAAAGGGCATCACGGTGAACTCAAAGTGTCTGTATCTTGTTCTAAAGGCAGTTTTATGTATATCAGACTCCCTGATTCTCAACTGGTGTTATCCTGACTTAAGATCAATCTTTGAGAAATGAGTGGCTCCTCTCAATTGATCAGATAGGTCGACACAAAATCTACTAAACTGTAACTTGCTTTAGCTTTCAATAATCGACACAAAATCTCATAAAACCATTCTTCTTCTTTACAAATAATACTGGAGCTCCTCAGGGTGACTCACTTGGCTTGATGAATCATTTCTCCCTAAGCTCGTCTAGTTGAATATTCAACTCGATCAATTCAATTGGGGCCATTCTATAAGGAGTATGGCTATTGGGTTGGTTCCAAGGTGAAGTTCAATCTTTAACTCTGATTGTAATACCTCAAAATTTTGTCAACAAAAGTTATTAATGAAATAAAAAAAATTCTAAGGCAAATGAAAGTGTGTTAATGGAAATATCAATTAAATAGAGTTAATTAGGAAATTTAATGGGTTGCTTTCATTTATTAAGAAATAAAGAATAAAAATACATATAGATATAGACATATATTGTAGGCATGTTAAGTACTACATATGTATATAGAAAAATATACATAATTGAATAAAAATGAAGTAGGCTTATATTTATCAAAAAAATATAATAAATAAATAAATAATAATAATAAGTATAACATTAAATAAGTATCAATTTGTAATTGCATAAATGATTATCTGAAAATAAAATATGAAATAAATAAAAATATATGAAAATAAAAAATGTAGACTATTTAATTATTGGCATTAAATATATTAAAGAAATAGAAAAAACATCTAATAAATACAATATTAAATGATTAGATAGGAAAAAATATTAGTAAGCCCATAAAATAGCATGATTTGTGTAATAGAACAATGTTTTCACCAATTAGAAAGTGTCTAATTAGAAAAATTCGGATAATAGCAACCTTAGAAAGTGATTTAGGTATTAGAAACTATATCCAACGGCCAGAAACACATCATTCGCACGATCTAAGATCTCAAGGCCATGATCAAAACCAAAACTGGCGCCCGGATGCATCGAATTAGCCAAATCCAACGGCCCACACTTAATTAATCAGATCCAAAGGTTCACGGCTCAGGCGCAGGAGATGATCGCGAATGTGTTGAGATCGAGGAATATATCCAACGGGCCAAATCAAAGGCGTAGTCGGAGATCGCAAACATACTGCGATCGAGGATCATCCAACGGTCGGACGGAGTTCATTGATCACGATTATGAACCACACACAACGATCGATGCACATCCGACGGCCCAGAAAGACGCACTTCAGTCCATCGCGAACTCACACCGCGATCGATGCACATCTGACGGCCCAGAAATACGCATATCCATCCATCGCGAACCAAACACCATCCTCGAGGAAGATCCAACCGCTCAGATTAAACCCTCCCGATCGGTGATCAACACTGCGATCGAGAACGATCCGACGGCCAGGATCGTTTGCTCCGAAATAAAAATAGAAAATCTGAATAAATCTGAGATAAATGCTTTAAAAATCTAAAAATTGGTTTCTAAGTTCTCAAAAATTTCTAAAAAATTCACTTGCTAATCTCCTATGCTTAGAGGGCACGAAATTTTGAAGATTTGACAAGTTTCCCACAAGATGATATCACAAACTTGCCATTCTCTACCATTTTGAACTCTATATAAACACCCCTCATGCTCACAATTCATCTCATCCCAATAAACAAGAGTTGAATTGTCATCTTGTTCTCTAAGCCCTCTTCTTGGCTCCCCTTCTCACCATTCTTTTCCATCTTGAGTGTGATAAGTTCTTAGTTTGGAGATTCTTCTTGGGTGATTTTCTTAGTGCTTGAACGTTGGGAGCTCTTGTCCAAACTTTGGGAGAAACTACATCTCAAGGTGGAAGTGATTTTTCCAACAACCTTTTTTCTTATTCGAATTACTAGCATGTTCATTGTTTAGTTTTTGAAATTAAAATAATTTCAGTTCTAGGATTTTACAACATATTTCAGTTTCATATTCGATTCTTGTTTGAATCTATGCATTCATAGTGATCATGTCATGTTTAATATAAGGTTTAGGTTTTATTTTAAAGAATGATGTATGATTATAGATGTTCCATGATTTGATTTCCATAATGCTTATATTCTGAATTTTTATTGATCTTAGCTTCATATTTTGATTTTTAATTGATGATTTGAGAATTAATAAAAGATGATGTTGAAAATAACCACGTACCATCATAGTGAACATGTGGGTTACTATGAATATTCTTTTCATATGATTAGTTAATATGGTTTTAAGACCAAAGTACTTGGTTGGTGGTTAAGTTCCCTTGAAGTCCAAAAGTCCAATGAAATTGGCTAAGAAAAGCTATATTTCACTCTAAGGAGGTAATTTGTTAAGAACATCAAGGGTTTAAAAACCTTTTTGGTCTAAAATCTCAACTTTAAACAACAATGTTGTTTGAAACGCCTAATGTATGCAAGTGTTTGAAATTTGAATGTGTTATTGGTTTGAATTTGAAAATTGGTTGTTTGAAAAAGATCTACTGAGCTTTGTGCTCACCCCTTCTTCTTCTTTTTCAGGAAATTAAATTATGAAGACCATGAAATTTGGATTTTAGCAAGTGTCTATTTTCTTAAAGTTTCTTTTTAATATAAGGGCATGTTGCCCAATTTTGAATAAGTCTTCCGTTGAAATTTTATTTTATTTTAGAGGTTATGAATTTCTTTTGATCAACAATGTAATAGTTTACGTTATAAAGTTATGTACTTTCTTTTTATGAATAAAGAAGTTGAATTTTTCTTTTTCTCTAATTGCCTTGATTTTTTTGAATGATATTTGTATTCTTGAATCTATTCGAAGGCATGAGGTATTGAAAAATGGAAAGTCAAGTGTGTGTCACTTGGAAAGTAACATCGGCCCGACCTGCCAAATGGTTAAGTCCACTATCAAAGAATGGTGGTTATGTCCAATGCTCAATGAATGTGGGGTTAGGGTGTTATAAAGGTGATATCAGAGCTCAGTTAGTAGATATACTGGGCAAGGATTAGAAAGTTACTCTGATACCAAAGGTAGTATCAGAGCTCAATTAGTAGATTTGCTAGGCAAGAATTAGAAAGTCGATCATTAGTTGCTTGACGAGAATTAGAAACCCAAATTAGGGCTTCGTATTGAATTAAAATTTTAGTGCCCTACCTTCTATTTTTTGAAAAATGTTTTAGAAAGTGTTTTCAAAAAGGAAAATATATTTTGAACTGTTTTGTTTGGATTCAAAGACTACAAGTTGAGCTGATAGTGAGTAAACCTTGTCCCGAGTAAAGCTAAACATTGAAAGGGAGGTGGGTTATCGTACCCTAGAAAGTGCGGTTGCTAAGCAGACTTTGGTCTCGCTGCCCAATCTGGAGGTTGTCCCACCAGCTTATACGAGTGGTTTGAGTTGAAGAACACCCTTATTTTCTATAAAAGAAAACTAGAAGGTAGAAAATTAGCGCAAGAAAGTGAATAGAAGTCGAAAAAGATGCCAAATGTAGTATCTTGGCTAGACAGAAGTTGTGAGCCAACCAGATTGAACCTTAGATCTAAAAAAAGACCCTAAGTAGAAATGGGATGGCATAGTGGATCAAAAACATAAATCTCTAGGGCATATGCTAGAGACGAAAACTTGTGTGAAAACAGAAAATTGTTTGATCAGGACACGAGACCGGGAAGCTTCAATATCTTTCGATTTCTATGTAGTATGGGATGCATAGGAATTCGGGGGTATGGAGGAAGCCTAGACTCGAAGAATGATGGACCATGTGTGGTGAATGATCGGTAACTCTAGCAAAACGAGTTTCTCTATGCTTGCTGGAATGGGACGGTGGAGTATAGTGGGCTCGGGAACCTTAGTTATCGAGACATTTGCAAAATTGTTTGGGTGCGACTCTGTTCTGGGTGAAAACCTAAGTGGAAGGGGTAGATTGGTATGAGACACTTGAACCTGAAAGCTTAGGTGGAAGCTTGGAACCTTGCTGTGCTAGCTTGATTGTGTGATATGCATGCTTTACTGTTTATTGCTTTGAGACCAAATCCTGTACCCATGCATGAAAAGAACCTAGAAGAAAAACCTTTGGGTCACAAAAAAAATCGAGAACCCAGAGACATGAATCTAGAGTCATGATAGCACGAGCATCGGATGAGACAAATACTGACAAGGTGTTAAATTTATAGACAATGGTTGGAACAAGAAGGTACGCAACTCGATCCACCTCCTTTGATGAAATCGAACAACGAGAACCAGAAATGCCTGTTGGAATGGAGGTGCGAATGGAGGCCATGATGAATGAAATGTCGCAAAGGGTGTTGGAACAACTATTGAGGGCACTTCCACAAATAATCCCTCAGGTAGCACCACAGCCTCAAGTACAGGAACCTATCCAGGTTCAACAGCCAGCACCTATGGCCCAAAATCTCGAACATTAGAGGGCTCAGGAGGGATTGGAGGACGAGAAACAGAGGAAGATGCTGATAGAGCTACAGAAGCTCTATCCTCCTTTATTTGATGGCACCACAAACTGCATCTCGGCAAACCACTAGTATCAAGAATTGGAGGAAATCCTCAATGTGCTGAAGGTAACTGGGTTAAGACGGGTGGCACTGGCCACGCATCACTTCAAGGGACCAGCTAGGAGTTGGTGGCGAATGATGAAGATGGACCCAAATACAGATGTTGATGCTATGAGCTGGGAGAACTTCATAGAGATCTTTTATGAAAAGTTCTTTCTAGAAGCAACTCTGAGCAAGCTACAGGAGGACTTTGTTTGATTGAATCAAAGGGACATGACTGTAGTCGAGTATGAGAGGAAGTTCACTAAATTGGCCAAATTCTCACCAGATTTGATCAAGGACGAGAAAAGGAAGGCCAACCAGTTCACACAGGGTCTCAAGATGGAGATCCGGAAGATTGTGAAGACTCTGGGCCTGAATACTTACAGGGATGTCGTAGAAAAGGCCCTAACTCTGGAGCAAGAACTGAACTTGGAACAAAAGTTGAGAGGGAAGAATAAGAGGTCTAGGAATGAAAATAATAAAGGGGCTCAAAAGAAAAGTAAGAATGGTGGGAATGCATCACAGAAACAGGGACAGAATAAGGATGAGGCACGAGAGTAGGCTAAGAGACTGAGATTGTGCTACTTATGCAGCAAAGGGGACATCTTGCTAGAAACTGTCCAACAACATCAGCTCAGGTTCCCCAGCAACAACAGAACACTCAGGGAGGAGGTCAGAATGGACGTCCTTAGGCCAGACTGAATTAGAATGCCAATCAGGGGCAAAACCAAGGCAGTGGTCAGAACCAGGTTAGAGTATTCGCGGTTGAGGCGCAGGAAGGCCAGGTCCCTATAGTAGAAGGTACATTCCTGTTATTTAATGTTACTGTAAAACTATTATTTGACTCAGGTGCCTCAAAATCCTTTATCTCTGAAGAACTTGTTGATATGTTACAACTTGTGAAAAAAACAATGCCTATAACTTTGAATGTGTCCACACCAATAAGGACCACTGTGACTTCAAAAAGAATGTGTAGTTGTGACCTAAGGTTTGGGGATAAACTCTTAACAGTTGACCTATGTACCTTACCTTTTTATGGATATGATGTGATCTTGGGGATGGATTGGTTAGACTAGTACCAAGCTCAGATAGATTGTCCTAAAAGACGAGTAACCATAACCCTACCTTCTGGGGAAACCTATAGAATTAATGGACATATACGAAAACTACCGAGGACTCCAACCATAGCCATGTTGAACTGTCTAAGGCATAAGGAATAGTTTGAGGAACTTTCGAAAGAAGAACCTATGGAACCAAAGAAGATTTAAGACTTAGCGGTGGTTAGGGAGTACGAGGATGTGTTCCCAGATGACTTACCTGGACTACCGCTTGCTAGAAAGATAGAGTTCAAGATCGAACTTCACCCTAGAACCAACCCTACAGCCATACCTCCTTACAGAATGGCGCCAGTAGAATTAATTGAGCTGAAAGCTCAACTGGATGAGCTTAGGTAGAAAGGTTTCATCAGGTCGAGTGAATCACCTTGGGGAGCTCTGGTGTTGTTTGTGAAGAAGAAGGATGGTTCCTTGAAACTGTGTGTCGACTACCGGAAGTTGAACCAAGCTAAAATAAAGAATAAATATCCTTTACCAAGGATTGACAACCTATTTGATCAATTACGAGGAGCCACTCATTTCTCTAAAATTGGTCTTAGTTCAGGATATCATCAATTGAGGATTCGAGAGTCTGATATTCACAAAACGACCTTTAGAACAAGGTATGGACACTTCGAGTTCACCGTGATGCCCTTTGGTTTGACCAATGCCTTGGCAACTTTCATGGATTTGATGAACCGAGTGTTCAGACAGTACCTTGACCAGTTTGTGGTGGTACTTGTGGATGGCATCCTGATCTACTCCAAGTTAGAGGCTGAACATTTAGAACACTTGCAGATAGTGTTGGAGACACTCAGAAGGCATCAATTATATGCCAAGTTCAGCAAGTGTGAGTTCTGGATGAAGACGGTCAAGTTCATTGGCCACGTAGTGTCGGTAGAAGGCATCTCTATAGATCCAGAGAAGGTGGAAGCGGTTATGAATTAGAAGCAACCTAAAACAGTTACAGAGATTAGGAGCTTCCTAGGTCTAGCTGGGTACTACAGAAGATTCATACGAGATTTCTCCAAACTGGCAAAATCGATGACCAAGCTAACCAGGAAAGGAGTTAAGTTCGATTGGAATGAGAAGTGTGAGCAATCATTCCAAAAGCTGAAGAGGAGACTGATTACGGCCCCTATCCTAGTCACTCCAACCCATGGTGTTACCTATACCCTCTATACAGATGCTTCGCTGAGTAGACTTGGAGTAGTGTTGATGCAGGAAAGACAAGTAGTCGCTTATGCTGAAAGACAACTGAAGGTCCATGAGAAGAATTACCCTATTCACGACCTAGGATTAGCAGCTATTGTGTTTGCCATTTGGAGACACTACCTTTATGGTGAGAAATTTGATCTGTTTTCAGATCACAAGAACTTGAAATACATCTACACCAAGAAGGAGTTGAACCTCAGGCAAAGGAGGTGGATAGAGTTCTTGAAAGACTATGATTTTCAACTACACTACTATCCGAGGAAGGCCAATGTAGTGGCTGATGCCTTGACTAGGAAGTTCAAAAAATAGGAAAAGGAGAAAGGTCAGATGTACCAGTTGATTGATGATTTTAGGTTGGGTGTGACCCTAAATGAAAAGCAAGCCTACCTCTACACTATATCTCGTCAACCAGATCTTCTGCACCAGATCAAGGAGGAACAGAGACAAGACAAATGGCTTACCAATTTGATCAAAGGAGTTACACAAGGAAAGCATACTGACTTTAGATTAGATGCTGAGAACATCCTAAATTTCGGTGAAAGGATATGTGTACCTTAGAATGGGCAGAGTAGGCAGACCATACTGGATGGGGCTCATCAGACTAAGTATACCATGCACCCAGGCAGGGACAAGATGTACCAGAACCTCAGGAAAACCTACTGGTGGAGAGGAATGAAGAAGGACGTGGCTAAGCATGTCTCTAAGTGCTTAACATGTCAACAAGTGAAAAGCAGAACACCAGAAACCCTCTGGAATGTTACAACCACTCCCTATCCCGGAATGTAAGTGGGATAACATTGTTATAGACTTTGTCAACGGCTTACCCAGAAACCAAAAAGGAGAAGACTTGTTTGGGTTATTGTGGATCGTCTCACCAAAGTGGTTCATTTCCTGCCAATCAGATCCACAGACCAAGTCAGTAAGCTGGGAGAACTATATGTGAAGGAGATAGTAAGGCGGCATGGTGTACCCAAGACTATTGTGTCTGACAGAGACTCTCGCTTCACTTCACAATTCTGGCAGAGTCTATAGAAGGAGATGGGTACTAAGCTCACCATGAGTACAACATTTCACCCTCAGACAGATGGATAGTTTGAGAGAGTTATTCAAATATTAGAGGATATGTTGAGGTCTTGTGTTTTATACTTCAAGGGAAATTGGAGCAAGTACTTACACCTAACGAAGTTTGCCTATAACAACAGTTACCAAGCAAACATAAAGATGGCTCCATTCGGGGCCCTCTATGGGAGACCTTGCAGATCACCTGCCTGTTGGGCTGAGCTTGAAGATCATGTATTAACTGGGCCAGACTTGGTGGAAAAGATGAACAACCAAGTCAAGTTGATACAGAGAAGACTGACTGTTGCACAGAGCCGTCAGAAGAGTTATGTGGACAAGAGAAGAAGGCCACTAGAGTTCCAAGTCGAGGACAAGGTATTTTTGAGAGTCAGTCTTCAGAAGGGTATCAAAAGGTTCAGAATCAAAGGGAAGTTATCTCCAAGGTTTGTAGGACCCTTTGAAATACTTAGAACAATTGGCGAATGTGCTTACGAGTTGGATCTACCAAGTTGAATGACTTCAGCTCATAACGTGTTCCATGTTTTCATGTTGAGAAAGTATGAACCTGACCCTTCTCACATCATTCACTGGGAGAAAGTGAACATTCAAGATGATGCTACCTATGAGGAAACAACGGTTAGAAGCCTTGATCATAAGGTACAAAATCTGAGAACTAAGGATATTCCCTTAGTTAAAGTGTTGTGCAAGCATCACGGATTGGAAGAGGCTACCTGGGAGCTGGAGAGTGAAATGAAGACTAAGTACCCACATCTGTTCACTAAGAACACCTAAACATGTAAAAATTTCGAGGACGAAATTTTTCTAAGGAGGGTAGGCTGTAATACCTCAAAATTTTGTAAACAAAAGTTATTAATGAAATAAAAAAATTCATTAACAAAAAAAAATTCTAAGGCAAATGAAAGTGTGTTTGTCACACCCCGACCCCCGGACCGGACATCATATCTATCAATCTGAGACCCTGTCGTCGGGCGTCGCGCGGCACCAAGCTCGGCGGGTGGTCTACCGAGGCACCAGGCATGCGATAGTTATCGTCATCTATCCACAAACTTCTATACACGAGGTTTAAATCATTTCTAAATTTCAAATAGTCATTTTATTCATGCTTCACTAAGCAATTAATTTTAAATCAAATTCACCGGATGCTCAAAATCATATTTAAACTGGAAATCAAATAATAGTAGTGGAAACACTTTTCGGATCAAATCTTTCTAAATCATTGAACGCTGTTGAACATACAATAACTAAAAATCATCAGTTTATCAATCAAAATAAGGTAGTGTTCAAGATGGTAAAACAATCCTGTGAATACATATACAAAAATATGATACATGACCCTCTAGTCCAAATTCAAAATATACATAATAGAAACTGTTCAAAACAGAGAGACAATTTAACACAAATATATCACTCTCTCTCTCTCTACACATCCTCCAATCTCCGGTCTGCATCCTCACTGAGCGCTGGGCTCATGAGTACCTGTAAAATAAAAAAGGGGTGAGCTCGAAAGCCCAATGGATCTCCCCTACACATCAATAACACTATACAAACGAGCATACAAAACATGCAAACTGTTTCAAATCATTAGGGGCGTTTCAAACACTTAGTCACTTTATCCGTTGTGCTCTAATATCAGGAATTTACCATCTAATATTAGGAATTAACCGAAAGAGTGAACCACCCTCAGTATCCCAATTGTGGTGCTGAACACAATTAGGCACGACATCTTTATCAAACAGAAGTCTACCTCTGAGACCACGACCTAAGAAGATACTGAAACCAAGGGAAGAATCATCATGACTTTCCAAATTCGAGGGTCTCATATGGCTGCTCGCAATTTGGCCTAGTTGGGGATACCTATGATGACGTCTTGGGACATTCGAAGAACCTCAACGCGATGTGCCAGTAATTGCTCGTCATCACCCCGGTACATGGAGTTCTTAATAAACCTTTAATGTTCTTTAGTTTCACAATCATAGTTTTCATTCCACAGAACATACAGACATGCTTATTCGAAATGCTAACCTAAGCAACGAAAGCAAATAAACATCAAGCTGCTCATAATATCCTAGTACTAGAAAGCGAGTAACCAGTCATCAGGATATCATGTTAATCAATCCACCAAAGGCATACCTTCCTAGCATGATACTAAGTACAAGAATTTAAACATGGATCATATTTCATATCCTACATCCGCATAATACAAAGAGTGAGGAAGAGATAGTCAACCCCACCTGTACACGCTGAAACGCTGCTGGATCGTCGCCCCTCGTACAATAGTCCAATACCGTCAGTCTGCATCATTAGATGGTAATGATACATTACTTTGGGCCTTTAATACACATCTAACCCGACCCTAGGGGTCCGGTATCAATCAGTGCTTTAGAGTGTACACAAAACACTCCAAAAACAACATCCAAGTCCATTAATCGTAGTTGGTCCTGTGTGAACCACGGTCCACACACAATTTCTCACCCAAATAGTGGGATTTCACATGTGTACGCCATACTAGTGATTTCCATTTCAATTTAATGCTTAAATCTAGTGTGTTGGACACCCAAAAATCATTTAAACATAAAAACCAGCTAAGGAATGGTTGCTTACATTGTTTATTCACTGAAATCCCTTAGTCAAGCCTTAAAAACGAGATTCCCTTTCAATGAAATCAACCCCTTCAATTCCACAACTAAACAACCATCACAAATCCATCCACACTAATGTCCCACCACACACACAAGGAAATAAACAACAGCTCACCACGTTTGGCATGGTTTCGAGCCACTAAACCAACAACACAAGCTCTCAAAAGGATCTCCATCATTTTGATTTACTAACCATTGATAACTACTCTAGATGAGATCAAAACTTAAAGAAAAACTCAAAAGAAATCAAGGGACTCACCTTTGATCACCTCTTGTCGCTCCTCTCCAAACCCCAAGCTGTAGGATGACAAATGAGCAACTTTTGGGCTTGAAACGTATATATAGATCGCACACGGACCGCGGTCGGAGTCAGACAGACCTCAGTCATCGGACAAATTTTTCTTCATGGACCGCGGTCTTCACTTTATGGACTACGGTCATCCCTTTATGGACCGCGGTCGGCGCCTCATGGACCGCGGTTATCCATGTGATCCAATTTCTTCTTTTTTGTGATTTTTTTACTGATGACCGCGGTCAGCCCGTATGGATCGTGGTCGGCAATGTGGTTTGCCTTTTTTTTTCCGAATTTTTTCTCACCAAGGACTGCGGTCGGTCTCATGTGGACCGCGGTCTGTGCGTGATTGTTCCAGATTTCGCGATTCTCTCACGTTTCTAACTATCCGAATGTTCTAATTTATTTTATCTTGATTTAGTAACATACGATGATCATTAAAAACAAGTTTCCAATCATTTTTATGTTTATTTAGAATTTTCAAAAATTCATATTAACGTGGACGCATTATAAGACTTAGGGTGATTACAATCTACCGCCCTTAAAAGAAATTTCATCCTCGAAATTTAAATGAACATTACCTGAGCAATGTGTCCAATCAATTTGTACTGGTGAAGAGATCTGGGCATTTCTTTTGCATCTCACTCTCAAGCTCCCAGGTCGCTTCCTCCACGTTATGATGCCTCCACAAGACTTTGACTAGAGGAATGTCCTGAGTCTTGAGACTCTGCACCTTACGGTCAAGGATCTACACTGCTGGCTCTTCGTAAGTAGCATCATCTCGAAGTACGATCTCGTCCAGATGTAAAACATGAGATGGGTCTGGTTCGTACTTTTGGAGCATCAAAACATGGAACACATTATGTATCCAGGACAATCTATTCGGCAAATCCAGCTCATAAGCGCATGCACCAACCCGTCTAATGATCTCGAACTGACCAATGTACCGTGGTGCTAGCTTCCCCTTCACTCCAAACCATCAGATTCCCTTCTGTGGGCTAATCTTCAAAAATAATTGATCTCTGGTCTGGAACTCTAGAGGTCTTCTCCTCCTGTCAACATAGCTCTTCTGTCTGCTCAGTGCTGTAACTAATCTCCTCTGGATTTGCTTCACCTGTTGGTTCATTTCCTCAATCAACTCGGGTCCAGTAAGTACCTAGTCTTCAAACTTTGCCCAACAGGATGGTGATCTACAAGGTCTGCCGTACAGTGCCTCATATGGAGCCATCTTGATGCTTGCCCTGTAACTGTTATTATATGCAAACTCGGCAAGATGTACATGCTTACTCCAATTTCCTCTGAAGTCTAGGGCACATGCTCTTAGCATATCCTCCAATATTTGTATGACCCTCTTTGACTGCCCATCTGTCTGTGGACTAAAAGTTGTGCTCAGGGTCAACTTGCTCCCCAATTCCTTCTGTAGACTCTGCCAAAATTGAGACGTGAATGTGGAATCTCTGTCTGACACTATGGTACTGGGAACACCATGCAATCGCACAATCTCCCGCACATAAAACTTTCCCAGCTTACTCACTACATCAGTAGACCGAATAGGTAGAAAATGTGCCACCTTAGTCAGTCGGTCTACTATGACCCAAACGGTGTCTTCCCCCTTATGACTTCTCGGCAAGCCACTAACAAAATCCATCGATATACTGTCCCACTTCCATTCAAGAATCGGAAGTGGTTGTAATAAACCTGATGGTTTCTTGTGCTTAGCTTTGACCTGCTGACAAGTCAGACACCGTGAGACATATCTGGCAATGTCCCTCTTCATGCCTCTCCACCAGAAAGTTTTCTTCAAGTTCTGGTACATCTTGTCGCCCGCTGGATGCATAGTGTACTTACTCAAGTGTGCTTCATCCATTAGTGTTCCTTTGGCTTGTCCAAAACTGGAAACACATAGTCGATTCCCTAATCTCAACGCACCCTCTGTGTCAAGGCGAAAATCTGTGTGCTTGCCCTCCTTGACGCCCTCTATCAGTCCTATAATCCATACATCGAATTTCTGTTCATCTCTAATCTGGCGTAAGATGTCTGGCTGGCATGTCACTGCATACAGATATGCTCGTGTATCATCTGTAGCTACACCCAGATTATTGTCACTAATCAGCTGGTACATCTGACCCACTTCATCCCTCTTGCTCAACTTCCTACTAAGATCATTGACAACTACATTCAACCTGTCGAGATGATAATGCAGCTGAAAATCATAGTTACTAAGGAACTCAATCCACTTTCTCTGCCGAAGGTTCAGTTCCTTCTGAGTGTACATGTACCTGAGGTTCTTATGGTCCGAGTAGAGATCAAAACTCACACCATATAGATAGTACCTCCATATCTTCAGCACAAACACGATCGCTGCAAGCTCCAGATCGTGCATAGGATAATTCAGCTCATATGGCTTCAGCTGCCGTGAAGCATAAGCCACTGGCTGTCCTTGCTGCATCAGTACTGCACCCAATCCGCTAAGGGATGCGTCAGTGCACAAAGTATATCTCACACCAGGGGTAGGTGTGATGAGTACCGATGTTGTGGTCAACATCTGCTTAAGCTCCTGAAAGGACTGCTCACACTGCTCGCTCCAAATGAATTTCTCGTCCTTTCTAGTTAGCTTAGTCATTGGACCTGCCAATTTCGAGAAATCTTTAATAAACTTGCGGTAGTACCCAGCCAACCCAAGAAAACTCCTGATCTCTGTCACTGTAGTGGGTTGCTGCCAGTTGGATACTGCTCGCACCTTCTCTGGGTCTACTGCTATTCCCTGTGCTGAGACCACATGGCCAAGAAACTTGACCTGCTTCATCCAAAAATCACATTTGCTAAACTTCGCATATAATTTATTTTGCCTCAGTGTTTCGATAACAATCCGCAAGTGTTGTATGTGCTCAGTCTCTGACCGAGAATATACCAGAATGTCATCAACAAATACTACTACAAACTGGTCAAGAAAACAATTGAAGATTCTATTCATCAAGTCCATAAACGCGGCTGGAACATTAGTCAAACCAAATGGCATGATTGTGAACTCATAGTGACCATACCGCGTCCTGAATGCTGTCTTCTATAAATCAGACTCCCAGATCCTCAGCTGATGATATTCTAACCTCAGATCTATCTTAGAAAAGTACTGTGCTCCCTTGAGCTGATCAAAGAGGCCATCAATCCATGGTAAAGGGTATTTGTTCTTGATAGTAACACTGTTCAACTTTCGGTAGTCTATGCATAGCCTCATGGAACCATCTTTCTTCCTCACAAATAGGATTGGAGCTCCCCATGGCAACTCACTCTGTCTGATGAATCCCTTCCCCAGGAGCTCGCCCAATTGAGTCTTCAACTCTATCAACTCCACAGGTGCCATCCTATAGGGTGGAGTAGCGATGGGATTAGTGCCGAGATGCAACTCAATCTTGGAGAAGTACTGTGTTCCCTTGAGCTGATCAAAGAGGTTATCAATCCATGGTAAAGGGTATTTGTTCTTGATAGTAACACTGTTTAGCTTCCGGTAGTCTATGCATAGCCTCATGGAACCATCTTTCTTCCTCACAAATATGACTGCAGCTCCCCACGGCGACTCACTCTGTCTGATGAATCCCTTCGCCAAGAGCTCGTCCAACTGAGTCTTCAACTCTATCAACTCCACGGGTACCATCCTATAGGGTGGAATAGCAATGGGATTAGTGTCGGGATGCAACTCAATCTTAAACTCTACCACTCTGTGAGGTGGAAGTTCAGGTAGATCCTCTGGGAATACATCTATATAATCGTGTATCACAGGAATACTGTGAATATCTGTGGTCCCCTCAACATCCTCATCTGCTAGCTGCCTGAAGTTTCCCTTCTGCTGAATGGCATACAACCAAGCAAGTGTAGGACTCTTGGGCAGTCTTTGAATATCCCCATCAATCCTTAATATCTTTCCTGATGGCAACTGTATAGTGACTCTCCTCCTCTGGCAATCAATCTGTACCAGATATTGGGTCAACCAGTCCATTCCCAATATCACGTTGTAGCCACGGAAATGGAGTAAACAGAGGTCAGCGGGAATCAGCTGGTCTCCAAATCTGAACTCAACTCCACAATACTTCCCTGAGCTCACTATCTCTCCTATCGACGTGGAAACATCCAATGGTAATGCCAATGGGCTCTTGACAAGTCTCAATTTACTCACCAAATCTTCTGAAATAAAAGACCATGTGGCACTAGAATCAAACAAGACATGCACAGCAACACCAAACAACAAAAACATACCATCAACCGTAGGAGTCGGGGCTGTTTGGGCCTCTACTGCATATAGTCTGGTCTGCTCTCTCTATCTCGTCTGGGACCGTGTCTGCCTCTACTGCGGCCGACTTCTCTGTCCCTGCCCTGACTGCTGCTGTGCTGGTGTTGGATCTCTGGTAGGGCAATCTCTAGCCATATGTCGCTGCTGGCCACACGAGAAGCACAGTCCTAACTTCCTAGCCTGCTCCCTCTGCTCGGTGATAATCTGACCTGCTCTGGTCCGCTGCTGCTACCCTGAAGTCTGGGCTGACCACTAGCAATAGGTGTTCTAGATGGTCGCCGTCGGTCTCTCCTCTGCTGCGAGGCTCCAGATGTCTGACCTGAATACGGTATCTTCTGTCTACTCTTGAGCGACTGCCCAAACTCTATGTCTCTCTCTACATGCTGGGCCTGCACAACCGCCTCTCTGAAAGTAGTCAGTCTTAGAGGCGTGATCATTCTCCTAATCTCCATCCTCAAACCCTCTATAAACTTCTCTGTCTTCAGTAGCTCATCTACTACCATCTCTGGGCAGAATCTCGACAGCTCTGTAAACCTGTGCTCATACTTTGTCACAGTCAATGTCCTCTGCGTCAGCTTGATAAAATCTGATCGCATCTGGGACCTCCGTGCTGACGAGAAGAAAGTATCATAAAACAGTGTCTGGAACTCGTCCCAGGTCATCATTGTCTCATCAATGGTCGGATCTACCACTATCATCCTCCACCAGTGGTAGGCTGGTACCACCATCTGATGTACTGCCAAAGCTACTCTCCTCGGTCCAGTCAATCCTAGCAACGTCAAATGCTTATCCATCTCTATGAACCATCTATCTACTGCAATAGGATCTGCCTATCCCTCAAACTGGCTAGGACGCAACTTCTGAAACTCTATAGCTAGATCCTTCTGCTCTTTATCATAACCGGCGGACTTGCAAGCCGTCTGTGCTAGACTCTCTAGGGGTACTGTCACCAGAATCCCTGCCTCATTAGGTATAGACATTGGTGTAGACGTCTGTGCAGGTCCTAGAAGCCATATGGGAGGCTGAGAAGACTCTGTCGGGTACCGGCTCATCATGGACCTATCCACTGCCCGATCTACTGCTCTCTGAATCATGTCTGAGAGTACATCTGGTGACACCATAATGGCAGCTGGAACAGCCGATCCGGTAACACCCTCCTCTGTCTATACTGGCTCCTCAGTAGCCTCACCCCTAGATTTACCCCTACGGGGTATGCCTCGTCTTCTTAACTCTCAGCATTATCTTCAAGTCAAAAACACACTTTTAGTATCCAACAGTGTAATCATAATAAAGCAGAAAATTTAATAATTTAAATGAATATAACTGCCTTTCAACTTTAAGCTGGATACCATGACTTGTGATAATTGCCATTCATTTCAACCCACCCATACCCTTCGCGTTGATCGTGCTATTGTGACTCTAAGTTCATGTCTCTAGGTTCTCGATACGTTTCAATAGCCTAGGGTTTTATGCTTCTAAGTCGACAACATTTTATTCAGTTCTGGGTACAAGAATTTGTGTGTCAATACTCAAAATAGTAATATCACATATATCCAAAGCAAACACCCAACAATCAACCAAACAATGCATGCTGGCATAATGGAATCCATGTTCCATTACAGCTAGTATATATTTATGCCAAATCTTGGTCTCTAAGGATGACGCAAGACCCACCGTACGCGACCATCCCATACCAGTAGATTATAGTGCGTGCAAGTTCTTCCGAAGAGTTCGTTCATCGCCCATTACAATTTCGCAAGTGTCTCGCTCCTCAAAGCAGACTCAAGACCCACCATACGCGACTGTCCCATGGCGGTAGAATACAGTGCGTACATGCTCTACTCAAGAATCAATCACTCACCATACATAGTCCGTCATTCTTCGAGTCCAAGATTCCTCCATACCCCCAAATCCCTATGCGTCCCATACCACATAGAGACCCAAGGATACAAGATCCTCTTGAATCGAGTCATGACCAAAACAAGTGTGTGTTTTCATGTTATAAGTTTCTAGCTTATGTCCTAAAAGCTTTTATTGAGATCCACTGTCTTCAAGACATCACCCGGTCTTCCTTAAACCTAGGGTTATAGGACTTGGTTTTTTGACTCAACGGTTGAGTCGCCAATTCGACTCACTCTCATTTCTATGTGACGCCCTCAGTCTCAAGTTTCTCGGATCCTTTCCAAAGTAGCGCAACACTCGCAGAGAGTAAAACTCGGCCTACAAGGCTACTATCCAAAGGAAGTGCATCACTCATAGGGAATAAAGCCTCCACCTACAGGGCTACTATCCAATGGAAGCGCATCTCTTGCAAGGAGTAGAACTCTATCAATAGGGCTACTACCCGTACTCAAATCCGTTTGCAAATGGTCACTTGAGCACCTGACATCACCTAAATATTTTCTAGACTTCTAGCCACATAGTTACTAGTGAATTTCTTTTGTTAACTCTCTTTTCAAAATCAAAGTCATTCAAAACTATTTCCAATGAAAATCAAATTCGGTGAAATTTTCTTTTCGTTTCAATAATGTTATTTTGAAAACAGTTCCATCTGGCATCACTCAGCCAAGAAAAATCCAGTCATGCCTAGTGTTGTCGAACACTGAGCTCTGATACCAAAACTCTGTCACACCTCGACCCCTGGACCGGACATCATATCTGTCAATCTGAGACCCTGTCATCGGGCGTCGCGCGGCACCAAGCTCAGCGCGTGGTCCGCCGAGGCACCGGGCGTGCGACAGTTATCGTCATCTATCCACAAACATTTATACACGAGGTTTAAATCATTTCTAAATTTCAAATAGTCATTTATTCATGCTTCACTAAGCAATTAATTTCAAATCAAATTCACTGGATGCTCAAAATCATATTTATACTAGAAATCAAATAATAGTAGCAGAAGCACTTTTCGGATCAAATCTTTCTAAATAATTGAACACTGTTTGACATACAATAACTAAAAATCATCAATTTATCAATCAAAATAAAATAGTGTTCAAGATGGTAAAACAGTCCTGTGAATACATATACAAAAATATGATACATGACCCTCCGGTCCAAATTCAAAATATACATAATAGAAACTGTTCAAAACAGAGAGACAATTTAACACAAAAATATCATTCTCTCTCTCTCTCTACACATCCTCCAATCTCCGGTCTGCATCCTCACTGAGTGCTGGGCTCATGAGTACCTGTAAAATAAAAATGGGGTGAGCTCGAAAGCCCAGTGGATCTCCCCTACACATCAATAGCATTATACAAACGAGCATACAAAACATGCAAACAGTTTCAAATCAGTAGGGGCGTTTCAAACACTTAGTCAGTTTATCCGTTCTGCTCTAATATTAGGAATTTACCATCTAATATTAGGAATTAACCGAAAGAGTGAACCACCCTCGGTATCCCAATTGTGGTGCTAAACACAATCAGGTATGACATCTTTATCAAACATAAGTCTACCTCTGAAACCACAACCCAAGAAGATACTGAAACCAAGGGAAGAATCCTCATGACTTTCCAAATTCGAGGGTCTCATACGGCTGCTCGCAGTTTGGCATAGTTGGGGTTACCCACGATGACGTCCTGGGACATCCGGAGAACCTCAACGCAATGTGCCAGTAATTTCCCGTCATCGCCCCGGTACGTGGAGTTCTTAATAAACCTTTAATGTTATTTAGTTTCATAATCATAGTTTTCATTCCACATAGCATACAGACATGTTAATCAATCCACCAAAGGCGTACATTCCTAGCATGATACTAAGTACAGGAATTTAAACATGGATCATATTTCGTATACTACATCCGCATAATACTAAAGACTGAGGAAAAGATAGTCAACCCCACCTGTACACGCTGAAACGTTGCTGGATCGTCGCCCCTCGTACAGCAGTCCAATATCGTCAATCTGCATCATTAGATGGTAATGATACATTACTTTGGGCCTTTAATACACATCTAACCCGACCCTAGGGGTTCGGTATCAATCAGTGCTTTAGAGTGTACACAAAACACTCCAAAAACAACATCCAAGTCCATTAATCGCAGTTGGTCCTATGTGAACCACGGTCCACACACAATTTCTCACCCAAATAGTGGGATTTCACATGTGTACACCATACTAGTGATTTCCATTTCAATTTAATGCTTAAATCTAGTGTGTTGGACACCCAAAAATCATTTAAACATAAAAACCAGCTAAGGAATGGTTGCTTACATTGTTTATTCACTGAAATCCCTTAGTCAAGCCTTAAAAACGAGATTCCCTTTCAATGAAATCAACCCATTCAATTCCACAACCAAACAACCATTACAAATCCATCCACACTAGTGTCCCAACACACACACAAGGAAATAAACAACAGCTCACCACGTTTGGCATGGTTTCGAGCCACTAAACCAACAACACAAGCTCTCAAATGGATCTCCATCATTTTGATTTACTAACCATTGATAACTACTCTAGATGAGATCAAAACTTAAAGAAATACTCAAAAGAAATCAAGGGACTCACCTTTGATCGCCTCTTGTCGCTCCTCTCCAAACCACAAGCTGTAGGATGACAAATGAACAACTTTAGGGCTTAAAACGTATATATAGATCGCACACGGACCGCAATCGGACCCAAACGGACCTCGGTCATCGGACAGATTTTTCTTCATGGACCACGGTCTTCACTTTATGGACCACGGTCATCCCTTTATGGACCGCGGTCGGCATCTCACGGACCGCGGTCACCCATGTGACCCAATTTCTTCTTTTTTGTGATTTTTCCACTGATGATTGCGGTCAGCCTGTATGGACCACTATCAGCAATGTGGTTTTCCTTTTTTTCTGGATTTTTTCTTACCAAGGACCCTGGTCTGTGTGTGATTGTTCAAGATTTTGGGATTCTCGCACGTTTCTAACTATCCGAATGTTCTAATTTATTTTATCTTAATTTAGTAACATACGATGATCATTAAAAACAAGTTTTCAATCATTTTTATGTTTATTTAGAATTTTAAAAAATTCATATTAGCGTGGACGCATTATAAGACTTAGGGTGATTACAGTGTTAATGGAAATATCAATTAAATAGAGTTAATTAGGAAATTTACTGGGTTGCTTTCATTTATTAAGAAATAAAGAATAAAAATACATATAGGTATACACATATATTGGAGGCATGTTAAATAGTACATATGTATATAGAAAAAAATACATCATTGAATAAAAATGAAGTATGCTTATATTTATCAAAAAATTAATAAATAAATAAATAAATAATAAGTATAACATTAAATAAGTATCGATTTATAATTGCATAAATGATCATCTGAAAATAACATATGAAATAAATAAAAATATATGGAAATAAAAAATGTAGACTATTTAATTATTGACATTAAAGATATTAAAGAAATAGAAAAAATCTAATAAATACAATATTAAATAATTAGAAAGGAAAAAATATTAGTAAGCCTATAAAATAGCATGATTTGTGCAATAAAACAAAGTTTTGAGCAATTAGACAGTGTCTAATTAGCAAAATTCGGATAATAGCAACCTTAGAAAGTGATTTTGGTATAAGAAATTGTATCCAACGTTCAAAAACACGTCATTCGCACGATCTAAGATCTCACGGCCACGATTAAAACCAAAACCGGCGCCCGGATGCACAAAATCAGCCAAATCCAACGGCCCACACTTAATCAATCAGATCCAACAACTCACGGCTCAGGCGCAGGAGATGATCGCGAATGTGCTGAGATCGAGGAATATCCAATGGGCCAGTTCAAAGGCATAGTCGGAGATTGCGAACACACCGCGATCGAGGATCATCCAACAGCCAGGACGGAGTTCGTTGATCACGATCGCGAACCGCACATAGTGATCGATGCACATCCAACAACCCAGAAAAACACACTCCATTCCATCGTGAACGCACAGTGATCGATGCACATCTGACGACCCAGAAATACGCATATCGATCCATCACAAACCAAACGCCGCGCTCGAGGAAGATCCAACTGCTCAGATTAAACCCGCGTGATTGGTGATCTATCCTGCGATCGAGAACGATCCGACGGCCAGGATCGTTTGCTCCGAAATAAAAATAGAAAATTCAAATAAATTCGAGATAAATGCTTTAAAAATTCAAAAATTGGTTTCCAAATTCCCAAAAATTTCCAAAAAATTCTCTTGCTAATCTCCTATGCTTAGGGGACACGAAATTTTGAAGAATTGGCAAGTTTTCCACAAGATGACACCACAAACTTGCCATTCTCTACCATTTTGAACTCTATATAAACACCCCCCATGCTCACAATTCATCTTATCCCAAGAAACAAGAGTTGAATTGTCATCTAGTTCTTTAAGCCCTCTTCTTGGCTCCCCTTCTCACCGTTCTTTTCCATCTTGAGTGCGAGAAGTTCTTGGTTTGGAGATTCTTCTTGGGTGATTTTCTTAGTGCTTGAACATTGGGAGCTCTTGTCCAAACTTTGGGGGAAACTACATCTCAAGGTGGAAGTGATTTTTCTAACACCCTTTTTTCTTATTCGAATTACTAGCATGTTCATTGTTTGGTTTTTGAAATTAAAATAATTTCAGTTCTATTATTTTACAACATATTTCAGTTTCATATTCGATTCTTGTTTGAATTTATGCATTCATAGTGATCATGCCATGTTTAGTATCAGGTTTAGGTTTTATTTTAAAGAATGATATATGATTATGGATGTTCTATGATTTGATTTCCATAATGCTTATATTCTGAATTTTTATTGATCTTAGCTTCATGTTTTGATTTTTAATTGATGATTCAAGAATTAACAAAAGATGATGGTGAAAATAACCATGTACCATCATAGTGAACATATGGGTTACTATGGATGTTCTTTTCATATGATTAGTTCATATGGTTTTATGACCAAAGTACTTGGTTGGTGGGTAAGTTCCCTTGAAGTCCAAAAGTCCAATAAAATTGGCTAAGAAAAGCTATATTTCACTCTAAGGAGGTACTTTGTTAAGAACATCAAGGGTTTAAAAGCCCTTTTGGTCTAAAATCTCAACTTTAAATAAAAATGTTGTTTGAAACGCCTAATGTATGCAAGTGTTTAAAATATGAATGTGCTATTGGTTTGAATTTGAAAAATGGTTGTTTGAAAAAGATCCACTTAGTTATGTACTCACCCCTTCCTCTTCTTTTTCAGGAAATTAAATTATGAAGACCATGGAATTTGGACTTTAGCAAGTTTCTAATTTCTTAAAGTTTCTTTTTAATGTAAGGGCATGTTGCCCAATTTTGAATAAGTTTTGTGCTGAAATTTTATTTTATTTTAGAGGTTATGAATTTATTTGATGAACAATGTAATAGTTTACATTATAAAGTTATGTACTTTCTTTTTATGAATAAAGAAGTTGAATTTTTCTTTATCTCTAATTGCCTTGATTTTTTTGAATGATATTTGTATTTTTGAATCTATTCTAAGGCATGAGGTATTGAAAACTAAAAAGTCAAGTGCGTGTTACTTGTAAAGTAACACCAGCCCGACCTGCCAAATGGTTAAGTCCACTGTCAAAGAATGGTGGTTATGTCCAATGCTCAATGAATGTGGGGGTTCGGGTGTTACACTAATACTCTAACAGGTGGTAGTCTGGGTAAGTCGTTTGAGAACACATCCTTGTACTCACTAACCACTACTAGGTCTTGTATCCTCTTTAGCTCAACAGGTTCTTCTTCAGAGAGTTCTTCGAAATCATTTTTCTGCCTTTAGCAGTTTTGTATAGCTATGGTTGGACTTCTCGGTAATCTTCGCATATTTCCATTAATTCTATAGGTCTCCCTCGAAAGTAGGGTTATGCTCACTCGTCTTTTAGGACAGTCTATCTGTGTTTGGTACTAGTCTAACCAATCCATCCCCAATATTACATCATATCCATAAAAATGTAAGGTACATAGATCAACTTTTACAACTACACATTCTTTTTGAAGTCACAATGTTCCTTATTGTTGTGGACACATTCAAAGTTATGGGTAGTGTTTTTTCACAAGTTTTAACTTATCAGCTAGTTCTTCAAAGATAAAGGACTTAGAGGCACCTGAATCAAGTAATAGTCTCACAGGGACGTTAAATAATAGGAACACACCTTCCACTGTAGGGACTTGGTCTTCCTGAGTCTCAATAGCAAACATTATAGCCTCGTTCTGACCACAGACCTGGTTCTGCTCTTGATTGGCATTCTACTGCTGTTGTTTTGGCGTGAAGATGACCATTCTGAACTATCCCCTAAATGTTTTGTTGTTGTTGCTACTGAGGTGCCTAAGCTGTTCAGTTGGATAATTTCTTGGAATATAACCCCTTTGCTTGCAAAGATAACACGGTCCTAGCCTCTTCGCTTATTTTTTAGAATCTTCCTTGTTTTGCCCCTGTCTCTGTCGTGCCTTACCACCATTCTTGTTCTTTTTCTCGGCCCCCTGATGATCCTTCCCATTCCTAGCCTGTTTGTTCTTTCCTTTCACCCGTTGCTCCAAGTTGATTTCTTGTCCTAGAGTTAGAGCCTTTTCCACAACATCTTTATAAAGCTTTAGGCTCAGTTTTTTCACTATCTTTCAGATCTCCATCTTTAGATCCTGTGCAAAATGATGAGCCTTCATTCTTTCTTCCTTGATCAAGTCTGCTGAAAATTTGGCCAATTCTGCAAACTTCCTTTCATATTTACCTATAGTCCTGTCCCTTTGATTCAGTGGAACAAAGTCCTCCTGTAGCTTGCTCAAGGTTGCTTCTGAAAAGAACTTTTCCTAGAAGATCTCTATGAAAATATCCTAGCTCATAGTATCAACATCAATATTGGGGTCCATCCTCATCATACACCACCAACTTCTGGCTGGTTCTTTGAAGTGGTGCGTGGCCAGTGCCACCTGTTTTGACCTAGTTACCTTCAGTACATTGAGAATTTCCTCCATCTCCTGGTACAAGTGGTCAGTCGAGATGCAATATGCAGTACCATCAAATGAAAGAGGGTGGAACTTTTGTAGCTCTATAAGAATTTTTTTTTGTTTCTCATCCTCTGGATTCTTTGAGCCCTTAATGTTCAAGAGCTGGGGCCACAGGTGCTAGTTGCTAAACCTGGATAGATTCAGGGACTTGAGGCTATGGTACTGCTCGAGGAAGTATTTGGGGTAGAACCCTCATCAATTGATCCATAACCCTTCGAACGACTTCATTCATTATATTCTCCATTCAGGCCTCCGTGCCAGTAGGTATTTCCTATTCCTCTACTTCGTCTGGTCAAAAGTGGTGGATCGAGTAGCATATCTTCTTGTTCCAACCATTATCTACAAATCGAGTAGATTGTTAGTATTTGCCTCGTTTATGTTCATACTATCATGACTTTAGATTCAGGTCTCTAGGTTTTTGATTTGTTCAATGGCCTAATAGTTTATGCTTCTAGGTTTTTTTTTTTTTTTTTGTTCTTGGGTATATGATTTGTTTCATATGACATACATATAAACAAATCAAGCATGTTTTTCAAACAATCAAACAATTTTCACGCTAGTATAGCAAAATTCTAAGATTCCATCTAAGCTTCTAGGTTCAAGTATGTCATATGACTCTAGCCCTTCCACTTAGACTTTCACTTAAAAAAATGCCACACCCAAACAATTTTGCAAATGTCTCGATAAATAAGGTTTCCCAAGCCCACTATACTTGATTGTCCCATACCGGCCAAGCATAGAAAGACAAGTTCTTCCAAAGTCACCGATCATTCAGCAAACATGGTTCGTCGTTCTCTGAGTCTAGGCTTCCTCCATAACCCCAAATTCCTATGCATCCCATACTACATAGAAACCAGAGATATAGAATCTTTTTGATCTCGTGTCCTAATGAAACAAGTGTTCTATTATTGCACATTTTTAGTTTCTAACCTATGTCATAAAGTTTTATGCATTTGATCCACGGTTTCACCCATTTTTCCACCTAAGGTTACTTCCCTAGACCCAGATTTTTAATCTAGTTGACTCACAACCTTTGTCTAGTCGAAACACCAAATTTGGCATCTTTTTCGACTTCTAGTCAGTTTCTTGCTCTAATTTTTCACCTTCTAATTTTCTTTTATAAAAAGTAAAGGTGTTCTTCAACTCCGACTACTCGTATAAGTTGGTGGGACAACCTTCAGATCGGACAGCAAAACCAAAGTCTGCTTAGTTGTAATACCCTAAATTCTCTATACTCAATCAAATGATATCATCAATTAAGTGAAATTTGGGTGCAAAATGAAACCGAGCTCATTTCAGGGCTAAATCTGGCAGGTTACAAAACTCTCATTTAGTACCCCTTAGGGACCCAAAAAAAACTTGAAATAAAGTAAGGTGACATGAACCAACTAAAGGGACAACATATCCAAAAATTAGAACGATTAGTCGAGGTTATGGTTTTCATTTGTCAAACGCCCTTCAAGGGGTCCAAATTAGAAAGAATTGTATTTAGGGTACTTTGGGGGATCAAAATGACCCAAAACGAAATGGCATGACATGAACTAACAAAATGAATGAGATATCCAAAAATCATAACAGTTGGCCAAGATTTGAATTTTCATTTGCCTAGTGACCTCAGTGGGTATTAAATAAGAAAAGTTTTTGAGAAAAAATCATCTTGGGCCAAACCATACCTTAAAATGTGCATTAGATTCATGTAATTCCAAAACTGTAGGTTATAAATCATAATTCCTTATAAATAAGGAGATATTAATTTTTATTTGATTTTTATGAACCCATGAAGTTATGGCCACCCTAAGCATTTGCAAGTCACATGGGTAGAACACCATGATCATGTGTACCCTCACCTACCCTAAGCTCCATGGGATTGATCCCATGTGTCATTAAAATGATCAGGTATGCCACCCCTATAAGATGACCCACTTAGTATTAAGAAACTATGAATGAATGATTCCATGTGCACCATGATGTCATCATATACACCATGCTCTACACACCAAAAACATCTCAAATAATCCAAATTAGAAGTTTCTATTTTAAGAATATAAGTTGCTGAAAAATGTTTCTAAACACCTAAGGAACAAGATTAGAAGTTTCTAATCTAAGAATAGAAGTTGATGAAAAATGTTTCTAAACACCTTAGGAACAAGAGTAGAAGTTTCTAATTCAAAATAGAAGATTGCCAAATCTAGTTGATTTGGTGTGCATAAGAAAAAGAATCCATTAGCAAAACATATTGAAAAGTTGTCTTGATCACAATATCACATCTAGATTAACTTCCAACCAAAGAATAGTAAGTATTCTAAATTCTTTTTTTTGTTCTCACATAAATAGGAAATCAAATAAAGCTTATATCTTGTGTTCACACTAGGAAAGGAAAAGCAAATCGACCCACATTCTAAATCGTGTGCACACTCAACCTATGCATTCCAAAACGTCCCCATAGAAGAATGGAAAGCTTTCCTAGTGTGAGCATGCCCAATATGCCCTTTAATGCTCATGAAACTCTATATAAATCCCCTCATGCTCTCATTCTTCTCATCCCAAAGTAAAGAGTTGACACTTCCCTCTTTGCCTGTTCTTGCCCTCTTTTTTGCATTTCTTCTTAGTCTCTTTTCTTTTTTATGTGAGAGGTTCTTCTTTCAGTATTTTAGAGAGTTGTTGAAGTAGTTTTGTTGGTGATTAGAAGTTCTGAAAGTGATAGATAAGGGGAACCTCTACCAGATTCAACAAGAAACTCATATTAAGGTAGAAAGAATTTCTTAAACTTCTATTTCGCTATTTTAAATTTCTAGCATGTTCATGCTTGTTTAAATTCTAATTTTCAGCATGTTTTATTTTAGTTTCAACATTTTTAATCATATTTTAATTGTAGTTTAGCATGTGTTTATGTTTTAATAACTCATGAGAGCATGTCATGCTTAAAATTCAAGTTTAGAATTTAATTCAATGTTTCAAACATACTATGTAATGTTTTCATGTTTTCTTGGTTGTTTAATATTTTAAAATTTATATTCTGAATTTATTTTATTATAATGTGATCTTAAACATAAGAAAGTGAAGATACGAACCACGTACCATCATAGTAGTCGAGGTGATGCTATGGGTGTTCTTTGCATATACTTAGTGTATCTGAATAACATCACTAAGTGTGGATTTCTTTTAAAATAATTGGAATGTGGACGTGTGATCCTTATTTCTAATGGAATGTGACAAGATGAATTGTCATTCCTCCTAGAATAGGATTATTTTAATGAAGAACATCAAGGGTTTAAAACCCCATTTGGTCAAACATACAACCCTAACAAGATATTGTTTAAAACACTAAATATTTGTAAGTGATTAAATTTGGATACGCTATTGATTTGAATTAGTAACTTATTTGTTTAATGAATGATCCACTGGGCTATGTGCTCACCCCTTCCTTCTATTTTTCAGGAAATTGAATTTTATGAAGACTATAATTTTTTTTGAAAGTCTCCTTTTAAAAAAATTATATTGTAAGGGCATAGTGCCCCAAATTTTGAATTAAAGACTTTTGCTGAATTTTACTTTTGAATTTTAGAGTTATGTACTCAATCTTTGGATTTGATTTCAAGAATGTAATCATTTTATTTTATTTGAACGAATAAAGACTTGAAGTTTTTCTTTATTCACTTGCATTATCTTGTTGAATATTAAACTCAATGGAAGTGTCTTTATGAATATTTCAATAAGTGTTAGAATAAAGGAATTGAGATGCAAGTTGTGTACTTGTAAATGTAACATAAGACCCAACCAGCCTTATGGTTGATCTTAAACCTGTTTATAGGGTTTGGGGTGTTACATTAGCAACCGCGCTTTTTTAAAGCGGGATAACCCACCTTCCTTCCAATGTTTAGCTTTTCTCAAGACAAAGATTACCCACTATCAACTTAAGTTGCAGTCTTTATATCCAAACAAAACATTTTAAAACATATATTTCTTTTCTAAAAATATTTTCTAAAATGTTTTTCATAAAAATAGAAGGTAACACATACAAATATCCTAAGTCTGATACCACCATAAGTATTAGACTAACTTTCTAACTCTTGCCCTGTAACGACCCGTATTTTTGTACATTCAATTGACGGGCTCAACATGTATTTTGGTTTATTAATTAATGAATTATAAATGAGAAATACATGATTATACAGAAATACGAAATTTTTCGGCAATAGTATTAATCAAAGTGTGTATTAAATGGTAATACATGATTTTTGATGATAATATTAATTAATAAGTATATTACTTGAGAAATTAGAATAAATAAATAATGATAATAATTATTTATTGGAGAATAAAATGAATAAAATTTTTACATGTATATATATTGAGATATATAAATATATATTAATGGATGAAGCAAATAAATGATTAGGTGTATATTTATTTAATTGGGGTATGATTGTTTGGTTGGGAATATCAATAAAAACAATTGAATAAATAAAAACGTTGGATAAAGGATTATTATTGGAAATGGAAAAAAATTAAGTAAATCAATGAAGGATAAAGATATTGAAGGTGAGTTGGTTGGATAATTAGAATAAATAAATAAATAAATAACAACAAGAAAATCTAAGATAATGTTGGATGGATAATTAGATAAGGATGATGATGTGTTAATAGAAAAGTAAAAAAAAATATTGAATAAAGATAAAAGTGTAATTTGTTGGTTGGAGATAATGAGATAATAAATAAATAAAAGATAAATGGTTTGCTCAACATTTATGCTAGATATTCAAAAAATAAAATAAAAAAATAGAAGAAAAAATTACGTGGGAGATAAGAAGAAATGGGGATTGGAATGAGAAGTTTTATCTTTGCATTTAATGTAGGTGGGACCTACCCCAACTCTTGGCTATAAATACCCCTCTTCCATTCACTTCTTGCTCATCCTTTATTCTCACATTCTCTCCTCTATTTGCCATCCGGGAACTCAAGAGAAAAGAGAGAAACTGAGAAAGAATAAGGGAAGAGAGAAATCAAGAGAGAAAAAAAAAGAAAAAGAGAAGCTGCGCGCTTTTGAGAATTCGACATTTTGGGTAAACCATTTTTTTTCCTCTTTTCAATTCTGAATTATTTTATAAATTATGATTTATAGTTTTATAGTATAGTTTCAATAAATGTATTAATTTAATGCGTGACCCCAAAATTAGGGTATATTTTTCCTAGGAATGAAACTATACCATATATATATCATTGTGCTCAGATTTACGACTAGAATGCAAATATATATATTATTTGTACCCTCGTGGACCGTAGAAAATTATATGGTAGTTGGAAGTCGACGCATAGGGGGTAGACTCATTAATATTTGAATTTTAGTCGGTGGGTACTAAAATGTCCAGAATGAAACTCTGAACTTAATGACACTGAAATTAGAATTTTTGGAGGTCAATGAATATATTAAATTCACATTTATGCGATTTGAGGATTAATTAATAAAGATAGGAAAAAAATGTATATACGGTAAAAATAATGATAAATAATAGAAAAAAATGTTATATAATATTGTATAACATTATA
>JAJIYU010001922.1:0-33066 GCA_030144865.1 Tinospora cordifolia
GGGATAAAAATCAATTTAAGGGATTTTTGGAAGAAAAAATATGATTATAATGCATAAAATGGGATATCATAGCCAAAAATACAAGGATATGTACAATTTTTTATGAAAACAGAATTAGAAAGTCAATTGGGATCGAGCTTTGGCAAAAAATCCGAAAAGAAAGCAAGAAATTCAGTTGAAAAATAAAAAAAATAAACTTAAAATGCATCTTACGGTCCAAAAACAATATGCCAAAATCCAACGAATGGGATTAAATCCAAAACGAATGCCCGAGCCCACTGGATCATCAAGATCGAACGACTAGAGATTTGCATACATAACTCGAGGATGATCGTGTGACTAGAAGAGAGTTCATTGATTGCGAACCAAATCTGAACACTAAAATCGATGATCATCCAATAGCCAGGATTCGTGCTCACGGTAAGATGATCATCTGATGCTGCGCTGGAGGTGCATCCAACGACGAAGATCAAAACCGCGTGATTAGATCGCGAACATTGATGCACTCGAGGATCATCGGACAGTTTAGATCAAAGCTGTTTTAATTAGATCGCGATCGTTGATGCGCTCGAGGAAATCTAATGGCTGATATCGAGAATTCGAATTCTGTTGATTTATCCGAGATTAATCTAATGGCTCCAATCAAATTCGAATGCATGTCTCGAGGAAAATTCGAGGAACCAGAATAAAGACGAAATTTAAAATACGAAAATTACGTTAAAATTAACGAAAAATATGAAAAAATATCCGAAAATTCTGAAAAATAGTTTCTAAATTCTAAAAAATATTTCTCAAATTCAAAAAAAAATCTGAAAAATATTCATTTTGCTCCAAAAATTAGAAAGTACAAAATTAGGGAGAATTAGGGTGTTTTAGTCAAAGAAGAACACAAAATTTTCTAATTTTTTTCCCTTTGAAAACTTATATAAACCACCCCTAGGCTCTCAATTTCATTCATTCCAAAAATAAGAGTTGAATTCTCCTATTGTTTTCTATAAGCCTTCTTCTTGGCACCTTTTTCCATCTTTCCCTTCTTGTGTGTATGAGAAGTTCTTCTCTCAATTTGGAGAATTAAGTTGGGCGATCTTCATTGGCATTAGTATGTGGGGGGAATTGCTGCCGAATTTTTGGAAGAAAGCGTCACAAGGTGGAAGTGATTTCTAGAACACCCTTCTGTTCTTATTTGAATTTATGGCATGTTCATTGTTTGTGTGTTTTTCACTGAATTCAAAGATTTTCAACTTCAATTCTAGAATTTTAAATGTTTATTTCAATATTTCAGTTTTGATTCATGTTTGAGCAATCATATCATCCATGCCATGTTAGTATCATGCTTAGGCTTTTAAATTAAAGTATGATGCATGTTTTATGAGTGTTTGATGAATTGACTGTGTAGATTCTGAATTTTACTTTGATTTCATATTCTGAAGTTTATTTTATGAGATTATGATATGAGAATTAATCTAAGACGATGGAGATAATAACCACGTACCATCATATTGGTCAAGGCGACACTATGGATGTTCTTTTCATATGAGTTAGGTCATATGGTTTTCACACCTAAGTACTTGAGGGTCGTGTACCACTGATGGGTCACCATGTGTAACGGGTTGATGCCAACACATGCCACTAACGGGTTGATGCCGAGTGGGCCCTATTTACTTAGTTAAAAACATCAAGGGATTAAAGGTCCTTTTGGTCTGAGACTTAACTTAAACAAATTGTTGTTTGAAACGTCTAATGATTGCAAGTGTTTGAATTATGATTGTGTTATGAGTTTGAATATGAAAGATGGTTGTTTGAAAAGGATCCACTGGGCCATGTGCTCACCCATTCTTTTCTTATTTTTCAAGAACATGAAATCCATGGAGCAGTTGATTGTAGACAGTTTCTTAGAAAGTGTCTACAGTATTATATTTTTTAGAATTTTTAGGGTATGTTGCCCAAAGTTTTTATGCTTTTCTACTAAAAAGTATTTTGAAGACTTTTGCTGTAACCATTAGTTCTTTTTGAAGAGCTTAGTACTTTTAATTTCTATTATGAATAAAATAGTTTGAATTTTTTTATCTTTTTTAATTTGTCTTGATTTGAAAGTTTTGTATTCTTAAATTTTATACAAAGGCACGAGATATTGAAAAGAAAAGAACAAGTGTGTGTCACTTGTAATGTAGCACCAGCTCGACCCGCCATTTTGTTAAGTCCACTGTTAAGAAAATGGTGGCAATGTACGCTGCTTAAAAGATACGGGGGTTGGGGTGTTACATTTGTGCTAGCAATTTAGGAGATCTAAATGAGATTCAATAGAGGTTTTAAGCTATTTGAGGTGGAAGTGATTTCTAACGTGTAAGTTATTATTTTGATTCAATAAGGTTGTACATGTGTGCTTGTTTGAATATAAATAATTTATTTTGAATTAAATATACAATGCTTAGAATAAAATATGCTTTGAACATCTATGATCCATGTTGCATGATGTGTGGTGATATGCTATAGCATGCCTATGTGTAACACGCCAACCCTCGAGACTTGATTGATTAGCTAATCACAAGACAGGTTGAACCATGTTACATTTACATGTACACAACTTGCGCATATTCTATTTTAATTATCTCAAGTCTTATTAATTTATAATAAACACACGACCCAAACAATTTAACTTTAATTTAATAAGACTATTACAAAGGAGATAAAAATAAAATCTTTAATCTTTATTCATTTAATAAAATAATAAAGAAGTACACACTTGAATTTAGAAGAAAATCTTTAATCTTTATTCATTCAATAAAATAATAAAGAAGTATATACTTAAATTTCAAATAACAAAAGAGTACATAACTCAAATTAAAAACTAAATTCAGTAAAAGTCTTAATTTAAATAATCAAAATTTGGACAACATGTCCTTACATATAAAACGGTCCAAATTTAAAACCCATCAAATTTTCAGTAATATTCATGATTTAATTTCCTGAAAAATAAGAGGGGAAGAGATGAGCATATAGCTGAACGGATCATTCCATAAACAATAAATTAGTAATTCAAATAAAAAATACATCCAAATTCAAACACTTGTAAACAATTAGGCAATTCAAATAACATCTTTGGTTATTGTTAACATTAAGACTGAAACGGGTTCTAATCTCTTGATGTTCTTATCAAAATACTCCACTCTTGGATGGAAAGAGAATTCACTTGTCATATTCCATTGGAATAAGTATCTCATGTCCACATTCCAAGTATTTTGGGTTATGCCCATCCACACATAGTGATGAACCCCATATACACTTAATATATGTAAAGAACACTCATAGCATCACTTAGATTACTATGACAGTACATGGTTCATAAACTTCAAAGTCTTAAACTTAATTCTCACATATTCATGAATCCAAAACAAGAATAGTAAAATTAAAAATAAAACATTCAAAAAGCATGAAAATAATACATTGCATGCTTCCCAATTCAAATTAAACCTAAGCATAAAAACTAGGCATGACATGATATCATGAATGCTTAAAACTTGCATATACGATGATCTAAATTTAAATCATGATCAAACATATTACAAACTAAAAATAAAAGAGACAAACTAAAAATAAATAATGCATGAACATGCTAGAAATTCAAACTAGTAAAGTAGAAGAGTAGGAAATCTCATCCACCTTATGAAGCTTTTTCTCAAAATTTCAGCAGAGATTCTTTTCTTCAACACTTCTAGCCCTTCAAAGATAACTCCAGAACACTCAATCAAACACTCCAACACTCAAGAATACTTCAAGATCACTCAAGAATAAAAGGGTTAAAACAAGCTAAGAGGGAAGTGTCAACTCTTTGCTTTGGGATGATGAATAGCGGTGAACAAGGGGGGCTTATATATATTTTCAAGAGCAAGGGGGGACTGTTTAGCAAGTTGCTCACGAAGCAACTTTCCTTCACACACTAGAAGACATTTTTGTATGGTTTGGGCAAATGTATCTTTCCAATAATCCAAGGTGAGCACAGTTTGGCTA
The DNA here is from genome assembly GCA_030144865.1 of Tinospora cordifolia. Taxonomy (NCBI): domain Eukaryota; kingdom Viridiplantae; phylum Streptophyta; class Magnoliopsida; order Ranunculales; family Menispermaceae; genus Tinospora; species Tinospora cordifolia. The sequence continues at coordinate 4,009 of JAJIYU010001922.1, forward strand.
GTGTGCCAGATATGGTTCCTATTTCATGTATGTGCACAAGATATGATTCTCATTTGGTTTCCTAATTATGTGTGAGCACAAAAAAAAAGATTTAGAATACTTACTAATCTTTGTTTGGACATTAATCTAGGTGTGATATTGTGAGCAAGACAACTTTATAATATATTTTGGTAATTGATTCTTTTTCTTGTGCACACCAAATCAACAAGATTTGGCAAACTTCTATTTTGGATTACAAATTTCTAATCTTATTCCTTGGGTGTTTAGAAATATATTTTAGCAACTTCTATTCTTGAATTAGAAACTTCTAATCTTGTTCCTTGGGTATTAGAAACATTTTTCAGCAACTTCTATTCTTGAATTCGAAGCTTCTTGTCTTATTCCTAAGGTGTTTAAAAATATTTTTGGGTCCACATAAATTTAAAATAAATTCATATTTTTCATTTGGTCAAGATTTTGGGACCTTAGCACACACTTTTAGATTTACATAAATTTAATAAAAATTCATAACTTTCAATTGGCTAAGTTCTTTTTTCTATTTTCTTTCCTAATTTAGATTTCCTTAAGGCACACCAAGTAAATGAACTCTTAATTGAGCAAATGAAATGAATTTTGGATGCCTAAACCATTTGAGGTATTCACTTCATTTCATTTCATTCTCTTTTCTTGAATTTCACTCCTCTAATAGGTTTTTGAGCAAATTTAAACTTGCTAATTGATTCTAGAAATGAATTGGACTTAATTTATCATTTCATTTTATTTGGTACAAAATTTCAGGGTATTACACTTTGACGATTGCCATGTTCACATGTTAAATTCCTATTTTAGATGTATGATGAATTGATTTACACTTAAAGAAAAATTAATAAAGATTTATAACCACGTCTCGACGCAGTGTCTCACAGGGGATTCCTATGGGTGTTCTTAAGATTGGTACAACGAGATTTGTCCCTAGTTCACATGGGTAGGACCCAAAATTTCGGATAATGGGTTAGACCCTAAATCCTTTGAGAATTGACATAAAAGATTGTCCTTTCCTTCTTGATGAGAATAGAAAGAGAACACCAAGGTCAATCCTTTCAGTCTTAATTACAACTATTAAACAACAAATAATTGATTGAACCGTATAATGTTTGAAAGTGTTTGACATATATATATATATATATATATATATCTTATTTGTTGAAAGAATGACTTAAATATTTAGAATGATCCGCTGGGCTTTGTGCTCACCCTTCCTTTTTCTAATGTTTCAGGGAATTGAAAATCAGAGACTATATGAATGTCACTTAGAATATTCTTCTTAGAATTTTTATTAAATTGTAGAGTATATTAGCCCAATTTTGTTATTTGAAATTTATTTCTGTTGTAATAAATAATTAAGGGGTTTATACCTTTTTATTAAATTAATAATATTGAATTATTTTTCTTAAGTTATATTGTTTCCTTATTGAGAAATGCTTGTGAGTTAATGTTATTTAGGAGATCCCAGAGATTTGGGACTAAAATAGAAAGAATGAAATAAAGTAACGCCAACCCACCTCAAAGCCGAGTGTTACAGTCCACGTGTGAGAGAATTCGACCAAGATAGGAGTGGAGAAAAGGAAATCGACACTATTTATGGACTAAGATGGGAGGTGCCAATTATTGTGTTTAGATAAGGTTAGGAGTTTGTGAGATGAGGTTGAGTGTATCTAGGAATCTATGTTGTTATCGGTATAGTGTTTGATCTTAATACAAATTTCCTTTTCTTCTAATCCTACTTGGGCATGAACTAGAGTGTGGGTGACATTTTTAATTGAGTTGTGTACAATTAGGGACCAAAATTACATGTACCTATTATTTATATAATGCAATATTCTCTTATACATTAATTACACATATTTTTATGTCAATTTCTTCAAGGTCTCTTCTTTTGTTCTATTTTATTTTATAATATTTTTTCAGACTATTACGTGATTCATGTGACTTTAGAAAAAGTGTATGATCCATGATAAAATGCATGCGCAATCTATATTATGATTGAGCTTACATGTGGTTTAATATAATATATTTAATATCATTAATAGTTGTGAAACTTGGAATATAACCGTAAAATGTTGCATGAGTATGTGTAGTTGAACGAGATAGGTTTCATAAGAATGTCTTGAAAATGCAAGCATTTGGATATTTATGTATTACTTTTTATTATCATATATGTGATGTTGACCATACATAAGTTCCCATAATTAAGATAATAATCTACATTATGAGACAGTCAGCCATTTCATGTCATTGATAATCCACAACTATTTTCTTGTTGGTGTGTGTAACATTTAGAAACCTCTCCTATCATCTTAGTCTAGGGTTGAGACATTTTTCAAGAAAAACCATGGTCACCCATTAGGTGCCATGAAGACTTGATCATTTGCTTGAAGGGGATGGTCAGCACCGTTGTTTCAATGGTTAGTGAACTACCTTAGGGCTTGCTATCCTATCTAGTGACACACTGAAAATAATTGTTGGTTGAAATACCTAATGTATTGTGATGGGTGCATAACTGTTATGAGTACGTGTTTGACTCACTAGTGGTAGAATTATATGACTCATGAAGCTAGTAAAACTCATCCCTTTCTATTTTTTTTTTTTTTTTATCAAATGCAGATATGCCATCTCCAAGCTAGTAATTCGTCACTCGCGACTTCTATTTTGTTTCTTCTATTCTGTGTTCATGGTTTTACATGTATTCTAAACATGTTTATTTTGGATGTCATAATTGTACACCTTAACAAAAAGGACATGACTTTGGTATTGATTGGACCCATGCTGTTAGATCAAACATTAGGTGGCTTTGGAAATGCATAATTTGGAAAAAGTTTTAGATCATGAATATGTTTAAACAATGTTATTGTCTATAGTCATTTTTACCAAAAAAGGACACTTGTTTTGAAAAACACCAAATGCAGGTTTACAGTAATAAATTGGAAAGACAGTCATATAGTGATATGCTTCCTTTCGAGATGCTTAACTCTTTATAGAAAATATATAACATAAAAAATGGTTTTAAACTCTACTTTTCCGCTGCACAAAATATTTTTAAACCTAATCTGAATGTTTTCTCAAATGAACCATTTTGACTTAAAATAAATAAATCATCTTAAGACATAATTAGAGAACGCAGTCTCACAAACCAATTTTCATTAACTTCGCCAACACGTCTGCCGTTGTAGCATGTTCTTTCAATCCGGCATTATTAATTAAAAACCATTTATTAGAAGAGAACCTCCTCATCTTCGGAGATAATACGCCGTACGTAGTATGTACGAAGGAACATTAACTTGACACGTGGCCATCCGTGTGGACAGAGTGAGAAGAGCGCATAGGTGTAGATCCACGAGCAGCGAAAGGTGAATTTACCGTTCTCGTAGCTTTGAAATTTAGGTTGAAGACGATTGGGTTGCGATTGCGATTGGGTTTGACAGCACAGAGCGAGGCACGTGCTCCCGTGCGGTCCCAGACCAAACCTGTAACTTATTTACATGTCGTCTCCAACTTCTCAAATTCCAAATCTCACCACAAGACAAACCCCTAGCGCCCACCTTTCTCTCTCTCTTCCCACCCTTTATTTCCTTATACATATTAGAGTAAGTAGTGAAATTTTCTACATGCTTATTTATATTTTTGGGGATGATGAAAAATGTACAATTTTTAGTAAAAATAATTATAATTTTCCTAAAATTATTTTCTGAATTAGGAAAAATAAAGTAAAAATTTATAATTATTTGAATAAAAATTAATTATTGAATTATTTTTATATTGTTATATTATATAACTTTTAGATGATTTTAGGACAACACGAAATAAATTTTAATTTTGTATAACACTACCATTTTCTATAAATCTATAATTATTTGATTGCCTTTAAACTATATAAAAATTATTCAAAAATTTAAGAAGTAAGAATATTATATTAACTTACTAAATTTAAAATTTGCTTAATTTGTGATTCTGAAAATAATATTTTCTCCATCTAAAAGTATAAAAACATAATAACCATCCTGGATTTAAAAATTTTCAAAAGCAGTTCTTTTTTTTTTGTTAAAAAAAGTAGATTATTTTCAGAAAACATATCAAAAATATTTTTTAAAGCTTACATGTTAAAGCCCATGTAGAGTTACTATGTTTTGTAATTCATGTTATTTTTTTAACAATAGTCACTGCACAAAATTTATTAATGTGTTTTATCTAGCAGAACTCACACATGTACAAAATGAAAGAATGTTAATTACAATAAGCCAGGAAAGAGGACAGAAATTTTGATAAGGTTATAATTTTCAAGGACAAAAACGTAAATTCAATCAGACAACAACCGCCTCAGGCGCTCCCTTTTTATTTGGCGCGAACGCCGTAGAAAGCAGCAAGACAACAAAAAATACAACTTAGTCTGACCATTTTACCCTTCACACCGCCTTGTTCTGTGGTGACCATGGTCAAAGCAGACGCAGAGACAGTTAGTTGGCAACAACAGTCAGTCCTCACACAAACCAAACAGTCCAATTCTTTCACCGAACAAAATTTCCAAATTCATCTTTAATAATAAACAAACAATAATTATCATTTGTTTTATTGTATTTTATTTCATTGGGTTTCTTCTTCTGCCCTGGATCATACATGTGGTACCGTCGTGTACAGTTTATTTCAGAAATGATAAATATATATATAATTTAGATTCCTTTTATTCGCTTTGATCCAAGGAAGAAAAAAAAAAAAAAAAAAATTGCTGGGAAGAGCCCTAAGTAAGTATGCTATGTGGGTATTGCGTGGTTTGGACTGGTTGGTCACATATATTTGTGATTGATGAATTCAGTTATTGATGAATTCAGTGATTGCTTGTCTTCTTTCCAACTTCTTACCATTCTCTGAAATTTTGTGCTACGTTTTACATTTGTTCTGTTGTTCTGGACAATTTATAAGATACTTCCTTACACTGCCATTTTTACTGCTACATTTTTAGTTAAAGGGTTAGTTAGGTTTTCTGTGTCTTTTGTGTTGTAATGTGATAGCTAGCGTTCTTTCATGGGTAGTTTTCCCTTAAGATGATGATGCTGTGTTTTGTCCTTTTTTTTTGTTTGTTTCATTGGATTTCTTGTTTTTTTGTTCGTCTTGTTTTGTGGGTTTTCGATCTTTCGATCTTTTCTGTTCTGATAATTTTTAGGTTTGTGTTTATGTTTCAGAAATGTTCAACTGTGTTTCTAGTTTGCTGAGTGTTCTGATAAAGAACAATGAGTTCTTGCCTTGCATTACTTGTTTCAGTCAGCTTGTGTGGAACGGAATGATTGAGTTAGTTTGATTTAATCTTTCATTGTTTTTCTGAGATTGTTCTTGTTTGTAAACTAGGACATTTAGAATAGAAAATGGGGGTAATCGTTCATTGAAAGATGTATTTGTATCGGGTTAGTATGTATGATTATTTTAAGGTATCGCTTCATTTTGGATTTTCAAATGAAGATATGATGAAGAGTGCATTTCGTTCAAAAGTTTTTAAGATAATGTTTTTTATTTTTATTTTTATTTTTATATTTTTTATTGTTTGAGAGAGTAATTTTGAGAAGTAGCAAATGAAAAGATGAAATGGTTCAAAAGAAGGTAGAGATAGTAATCTTCAGAGGAAGGTTGTAACACAGCACTACTGGAAAAGGAGAGTTGTGAAGAAAATTGTGCTATAGTCTCACATTGATTAGGATTCAGTATCGTGCTTGTCTAGTGATAGAAAATTATTCAATTTTGAAGTTTCTTCAAGAGAGGGAAAAAAATGAGCACAGATGGTAACTCATAGAGCAGTACATGAAGTTCATCGTGATGACAATAACAGGAAGATGAATGCAATTTCTTGGCTCTTCCATTCCCAATTCTAAATTTACCCCATATTTTATTGGAAAATTTCTCCTTTTATTTATTTGAAATATTCTTAGAATTAGTTGCTTTTATTTTTTTGTCATATGACCTGCTACTTTTGGTTTTTTTGCTTTTTAAAATTGCGTGTACTTTGCTCTCTAAGTGAGTTCAAATTACTGACTTTTTTTTTAAACGTCTTCTCTTGTCTCTATAAAATAAAGAATTCAATTACTCATGTTATGAAATTCCTAATTATTAAACAACTAAGTTATCATTGAATATCTAATCGAGCATTATGAGCCTCATGATTGTTCGACTTTGTATATACACGAGATATCTTCCAATTTTATCATGACTAATATTTTCCATCAGTGAAGTAGATGTCTTAGGAAGGACTTGAGCTTTTTGCAATCAAACAATGATTGGAGAAACTTTACTTATCATCAAATATATGATGTTTAAATAGACTATGATGTCTTCATAAGCCAAAGGGGGAGGACATAGTGAGGGATAACTAGCATATACCCCCAATGGGCATTATGATATTATCCTCGAGTAGGAGTCAAGTCAGAATCAAAATGCTTGAAAGTAATATCTGAAGTTGGATAGGAAGTTCGAGTATCTATTGGATACCCATGCGATAACACATTGGTCCAATGATGGGTGTAACATTTATGTAAAAATCACAATCATCTTTTATGAGTTTGCTTTAGTTTCAAAGTTTGCAGCAATTGATGAATGGTGCTCACTTTATTGTCTTGATGACTGGTTTTTATTCCCTTTATTATCATCAGTCATCTGGATATCTTCATAGCTATTGAAAAAAGAAAAATTGTTAGGCATGAAATTATGTTTCTGATCAACCTTAAATGTTTTTGAGATGTTTTTATTTTTTTAATTTTATTTTTTCCCACTTGGTTCCATCTTTTCATTTCAAGTTCCTGATTTGTATGCTTAATATATCTTCTTCTGGCAGTTACATATTGGTGAATGTATGCCGCAAACAGCTGTCTCTGGTTCCAGCAAAATTGGAACATACTTCCCTGGCCACTCACGTCACAGCATGAGATTCAATTTAGCTTAAGGTTTCAAGTCTCACGGTGTCTCATGAACCAGAAGGCTTGAAGACCTCTTTACATATAATCATTAAAAATGGAAGTTGAAGAGGCAGAGAGGTTTGCTATTGCAAAACCCATTGCTTCTAGGCCTTCTTTTTCCAACTTCAGGTCATATCCACAGCTTCTATCAGGTGCCATGAATACTGCACCCACTGATCCACTTCCTGAAACTGTTGTTGCTGCCATTAGACCTAAGACAGTGAGGTTAACACCTGCTGGAAATGGAGCCTCTGTTGCTGTTGTCTCATCTCAGGTGGGCTTTTAATTTTGTGTGGTTTCTTTCCTCAGGATCATTTTGTCCAAGGGGAACTCATAGTCTAAATTTATGGTTTTGGTGGCTTTTCAGGGAGAGGCATCTGGAAAAGCAGCTGTCTCTTTGTCTGATAAAGTTTTAAAAGCAGAAATCAAATCTACTGTGGTATGTAAGCCGTTGGCAAAGCTTGTGTCAAGTAAAACTGCTCATCTCTTGTCAAATCTGGTAAGTGCCCGTGTTTTTGTCATTTGATTTACTAGCATCATTTAAAATCTGGACTTATGTCCTCTTTGGGTAATGGCAAAGCACAGCAAAACGAAGATTGAGAAAGATTAGAAGGGAAAAATCAATTTCAATCAATAATCAATAAAAGGGTGGCTTCCAAATTACATCCTAAGAATTTGTAGTTAATATAATTTCTATACTAATGCCAACTAAATCTCGTATTAACACAAAAGCCTATAGAATATGACTCTAAAATAAATAAAATAAAAATTCAGTTTAAAACTCTAATTCATGTATGTCCTGGTGTCATTGGGTTTCATTGGCAGAGTTGCTGGTTCATCTTTGAAAAGGAACAGAAACAAAAAAAAAGAAAATGCTCATGCACCAAAAGGATTTGAAGTTCTTTGGTTGTGTGAGTGGCATGTATAGATTCTAGAAGTTTGATCCTTCTCCTCTTACAAGCCCAAAATCACTGTGTAGTGTCACTACATCACTAAAGTAAGTAGACGAGTACCAAATTATGGTATATTTCTTCTAGCAATTCGGTAACTGGAGTACGGATGAACGATTCCTACATCTTCCATGATAAATGACATTTTCTTTTAGAAATTCATGGATGATCCTGGTTTGTCACCTTTCTATTTGGATGTCACCCTGGAGAATTATTGTGTTTACATGTGTGAGCTTGTATGCAAAACCAAGTATGGCCCAAAAAATGAAGTAGCATTGTTATATAGGATATTTTGATGGTCCTTTTAGAATTCATAGGTTCTTAAACTCATCTAGCTTTTTTTGTTTCAAGCAGGAAAATCTTGATTTTAATCATCAAGACACCACTACACAGGTGCAGGTGCAGTTTCAGCATCTGGACCAAGCCAGACACGCTATCCAAACTCAGACTACTTCAAATTGTCACATGAAAGTGCCATCACACCTGAAACCAAACCCAAGATTGGAGAGGTCTAAGATAACCCAACAAAACCTGGAAGAGAATCCAAGAGCTCTATTGCCTACTATCAGTGACCGGCCTTCTTATGATGGTTACAACTGGAGAAAGTATGGGCAAAAGCAAGTAAAAGGGAGTGAGTACCCACGAAGTTACTACAAATGCACACACCCGAATTGCCCGGTGAAGAAGAAGGTTGAAAGATCACTTGATGGTCAGATAGCAGAAATTGTCTACAAGGGAGAACACAGCCATTCAAAACCTCAGCCTCCTAAAAGGCAGTCTTCTGTTACACAGGAGAAAGCATTAGCGTCTGAGGCAACTGCACAAGAGAGCACAAACCCTTTATGCAGTAATCCTCTTATTGAGAGAAATGAAGCAATCGAAGGAATAGAGAATAATAATGAACCGGGTTTTTCATTTACAGCTTCTTATCCAAGCAGAGGTCGAACATCTTGTGATCTAGTCATGACTCGGGCATTCAATTCTGGATATGGAACTCCTGATACTTCTTGTGGTCATAGTGGGGACTGTGATGAAGAAAGCAGGGGACTGGATGCCGAGGATGATGAACCAAAATGCAAACGAAGGTAAGACTTCATGTGGTCAAAAACTCAAGAATACTAAAAAAGCATACATAGATTGGAAATATATTACTGGGAAAGATTTCATCATACTCTCAGAGAGGCATGAAAGCTTTGCAGAAAAACATTCTTGACCCATGTAGGTGGGAGCTTCTTACACCATGCTGCTCCTTTTTAATCTCTGTCAAACTTATCTTGGAAACCATCTAATTTAGTTTCCTGACTAGTTTGACTCTCAGCTGGTTTCAATCTTTCATAGATTGATAATTCAGTTGTGATTATTGTGGCATTTTCTTGTCCTTTGCCATTGTTGACTTGTTTTTTCCGTTGTTTCAGAAAGGCATTGCTTCAACATGGTGATGTAGGTGTACTAGGACAAGGTACACGGGAGCCTCGTATCGTGATGCAAAATTCCATTGATTCTGAGATTTTAGGAGATGGCTTTCGCTGGCGAAAGTATGGGCAAAAGGTCGTGAAGGGAAATCCTTATCCTAGGTCACTACTCGACTTTCAGCTTGCTAATAGATGTATATTTGTTTTTCAAAATAATGCAATAGTTGCCTTGGAGGAACTTTGCTCTAAGATTTTCGGATCACAAACCAAACATAATTCTTCTCATGTTTCTTTTGATCCAAGCATTTTGATGAGGAAATCATACTAGTTGCTGCTTATGAAATCATACTTGCATCATACACGTGTGTTCTTCTTCATTATGTTGGATATATGTTCTTTTTTTTTTCTTAAAATTATGACATGCTTAATATATATTGTGGGTGTCTGTCTTGGCAGAAGTTATTACAGATGCACCAATCAGAAGTGCAACGTGCGGAAACACGTGGAGAGGGCATTGGACGATCCTAGAGCTTTTATCACAACATATGAGGGAAAGCACAATCACGAAATGCCCACATCAAGGAACCTGATGAATCCCATACTTTCTGATCCAGACTCAGCTGCTCCAACTAATAATTCCAAGCTATGACAAACAGTTTCGAGCAGCCAAAAGAATTTAAAGGGAGACAGATCATGAAACATATTAAAATCTTGCCTTTGAAGATGGATGCCAGTGTGTTTGGTTCAGCGGGCATGCGCAATATATTCTTCGTTCTTCTTTCATATTTGATGTTTCTTTCTTATTTCTAGTTGCAATGGTTTATTTTATTTCAGATGGGTTAATATGTTCAGTACATGTTGCAATTTTTTTCCCCATCAACAGCTTGTTTTGAATGCATTTTATTATTTATTTGATTCACTAATTCATGTATTTCTTTGGATACAACCAGGTTCTTTCTTCATATGTTTTACCACATTGAATCCTTTTCCAGCAAGTATTATGGTGGAATTCCGTAGATTATATATTATCATCGTTCGCTTAAACAATGCAAAAATGTTCAGTTAATTTTGAGCCATGGTGTTGTTGCAGCAAGCAATGGAAATTTATCAACCTACCAAATCTACACATACTGGTTCATAGGATGTTTCACCAGATTAAGCTGAGGAAGATGCTTGACGCCTGGATGCCTTTATCAACATCTTAAACATAGACAAACAAGTAGAGAAGCATACCTGAATTTATGCTCCTTTACTAGAAAGGTCAACCTAAGTAGGTAGGATGGGCAGTGCCTCTTAGGTTGAGGCCATCAGAGGCCGGTTTGCAAAGTGCATGAAACTCAATTTATCTGCCCTTGTTGAAAAGCACAACTACGTTGGTTGGGCGGGTAATACAACTTAGATTGGGGGCAATGTTTCTTAACTGTACGCTGGGCTTAGAGTGCATGAAACTCATCATTGTACCTAGTAAGGGTGTTGAGACTGTTGCATGTTATTCCAAAACAAAGCTTTCTTCTAACTATAGAATCGAACCAACATAATAAGTTTGACTTTTTTTTTTTTTTTTTTTATCTTTACTTCGATGGTAAATTTCAGTCTGAAGTTTTTTTTTTTTTTTTTTTTTTTTTTAAATCAATTGGTGTAGCTCAATTCACAGATTGAGTTTGAAAATTTGATTATAAAATTACGCTATTTGCAATCAAGGATTGTTGAGGCTATGGGTTGTGGGCAGCTTTGGTTCTTCACTGACTGTAATTAATGACGCAACCAAGGAAGGAAACCGGGGTACAAAAACTAGGGAACCGCCTAAGGAAGCGTTAGATGATTGTCGAGGGTGTGGGCCCATAGAGAGCTAAGCTTGCAAGTTCAATCTTCGTGGGCTGCCTAGGTTGAGGTACGTGGGGAGCAGCTTGTCACTGTTCTCCTCGAGCAACAACCAACGTCACAGCTGTAGGAGGAACTGAGGGTGCAACTTAGGGATTGGTTGCTTAAACAATCGAATTGAAGGAGTAGCATCAATGATGTGACAAATCAAGTAGTCATCCAAAGAAGCAACCTAGGATACTTGAGGTCGTGGGCTATGGAGAGCTTTGGTTCTTCACGGATGATGACCAATGACGCAATTGAGGAAGGGACTAAGGGTGCAAAAACTAGGGAGCTGCCTAAGAAAGTGTTGCATGATTGCTGAAGTTGTGTGCCAGTGGATAGCTTAGCTTGTAAGTTCAATCTTTGTGAGCTAAGCTGAGCTGGGATAATTAATTAGATAATGGACAAAAGCCTGAAACATTTGTCCATTTTGTCAAAAAATACAAAAAATATTGGGTCAAATAGTAACTCATGCGAATATTCGTTCAAGGCTAAACATTCTTAGATCAATTTATTTAAGTGCAAAAGCCACAATTTCTCATAATGGTTTTAAAATGAAACCCATAGACACAAAATGTGACAACTGATGAGGTAGCAGGAATGAATATCTCAAGGTATTTTATTTTAATTGAAAGTAATTATCCAATTCTTTCCATATTTAATTAATCTCTTTCTCATCACTCACTCCTTTTTACTTATTATTATCTTAAAAAAATATCTTATCTTCTATCTATTCTAATCACTACTTCAACACCCTCCATGCCTGTTTTTCATAATTACAACAGCAGCTCTCCACATGTCCCTCTCTGCAAATTCCTTATACACGTACTATATATTTAAACTTCAATTTTTTCTTTCTACACATTTTAGATACGAAAAAAAAAGAAGGAAAAAAAAGTTTTATCTCTCAGTATTGTTCTTTTGTTTCCTCAAATAATTGTTAAGTACAACCAGGTATCTCTATTGCAGTTTTTTAATTTTTTAATTTTTTTTTTAATTTTTTTAATATTTTTTTTTATGGTCATTTCTTTTTCATTACTAGGTTAACTTCCTCAAATGGGCTCATTTTATATACTAATTTCTTTGGCCTTTTTTGCGAACTGATACGATCCTTGAACAGCCATGAAAGATGAAGGTGTTACAGCAACAACACAAGGTAGAAACCAAACTGACATTAACCATATATGTAGAAGAAACTGCAAACACAAAATCCAGCCTTTAACATAAGGAAAATTTTGGGTTCCTTGCTATATAAATAAAGATTAAGATGAAGTCTATTCTCAAGAATTAAAAACATAGCAAGTCGAAGAAAAGCATTAATATTAAATTAATTATTGGTTATATTTATTTTTATATAATTATAATATTTTCAATTATAAAATAAATATTTAAAGATAATATTTTTTATATAATAATTGTCACAAGTACAATTGTATAAAAAATATTAAAAATAAAAATAAGGCACCATCAATTTAGTATTTTTGAACAGAGACCCAAATCCATACTCGACTGATCTCAATTCCCTCCCATTCCAAGTTCAAAACATAATTTTGAATTTACGGTATCAGCTTTAACCATTTAACTATTTCCTAATCCAAAAAGGTAAACAAACAAATCAAAAGAACAAAAAAAAAAGCTTAATAAAACCCAAACTATAAAAATTTCAAGCAAACTTTGGCTTAATAACTCATTTATATTTAACAAGAACCCAAAAAAGTAATATGAGGTGAACTCAAGAACTGATCTAACAACAGTTCTCAAATGGTCCAAATTCTATCTGGCTCTAGTCTTCAAAAACCTAGTTAGCTTACACGACTGCCATTGAGAACTCTCCACTACTATCATATGAAATTGATAGAGTCACTTGATCCAACAGGTTTCAGATGAGCAGCACGATAAAAGAAAATGAAATAGCGTATAGAAAGACACACAAAAGTGATTACATAGTTCGACAAAATAGCCTATGTCTGCAGGGCCTCGTCCAGTCTAAGAATCCACTAAAGTTTGCAAGTTAAACCAGTTCACATGGGCAATCTATCCCACAGAAGTACACTTCAAACACAAGACTCAACACTGATCCTAAGTAAAGAAGAGTGCAGTTAGACTCTGACACTTTCTTTTAGCCACAGCCAACAGTTTCACCTGTATGTGCTAAACTCAAATCAGATAAAACTGCAACAACTTTAATCACTCAACAAATAGAAAAATGAAAAAAAATAAACCTCTCAATGAAACAATCATTATCAACTCAATGATAGTCTTTTGAAGAATATTCAAGTGATGATGAAAGCTTCAAAGAGTTCAAAATAAATAGATTTTAGAGCAGAGCTTTCCTTTGACGAAACAGATTTTGGGCAATGTTTTTGGGTAGACTGTTTGGTTCATTGTTTGCACAGTCTTGACAAATTTTCAGAAATCATTCCCAGAACAGCAACAATCTTTGGCAGCATACTAAATTTTTCATTCTCCTTCTATTCTGAGTATATTGTAACTATTTTGAAGGATCAATGCCGACTTGTTTGAATAATGAAGATTTTGCATTCTTTCTAAAAGAAAAGTGTGGCACGTTAGATTGTGAAAACTATTTTTGATTTGAAGAACAAGTTCTATATGTGATAAAGAAACCATATTGGAAACAATCACAAAAAATATGGCAAGAGAATCAATTAGATTCTATTTAGAAAAATAGATAATGAAGGCAGCATGCCTTTCAAAGAAAACTTTTCTGAAATCACTTTGCTTTGAAAGAAAACATTTGAAAGAATTCAAAATTAAAACGCGCCATATGTTTCCATAAAGCAATGCAGACTATTTAAAAGAAAATGTTTCAAAGAATTCAATATTAGAACGTGCCATATGTTTCCATAAAGCAATGCAGACCGTTATTCACTTTCTAAAACAATTCCTTGCAATTGTTTCATTTCCAAAATAGAAAAATACCGAATATTCTTATACAACATTATTCCAAAAATTTTAAGAAGTAAATTCTTTATACGATGCAATAATTTGGAATTGCATCAAACATTGCCAATAAGACCAAATCCTAACAATCTCGCCCTTTGACATTGTTTGGTGCAAAACCCATATCCAATAATCAGAAAGAGCAACCAATAATTAAGATCAACAGCAGATAGAATTAATCAAAGGGAAATCATGAAAGTCACACTAAGAAACTAGAACTAACATCAGACTGACGTAACAACAAATACAACATCAAACTGAGACAGAAAAGAAACCAGATAGCAATCAAAACACTCCTATTGACCTATTGACTACCTACAACCAAAACTACTCCTAAACCACTCTCCCCCTTTTTGCCCAAGCAATGCAAAGCTAGTCTTCTTCTTCTTCAAGTTGATTTAGGATGGAGTGAATGTGATGTTGTTCAGCCGAGAGAAATGCAAGATGAGCCTTCAAATAACCAATGTAACTTTGACGATTAGTCATGGTAGCAGGTGCATCAGCAGAGGTGGATGTGTGTGTACCAAAGACCACTCTCCCTCAATGTCAAGCATATGGGAACCTTTGAAAGTCTTCCATAAAATTCGAATCTCCCTCTGAATTGGTGTCTATTTGGTAGGAGGAATCTGAACCTTGTATTTTGTGGTCAGATATGCTGCGATGGTGCAGGGTAGCAGCAATTTGTTGTAGCTTGACGAAGATTCAGCGTTCTTGATGATGGAATCAAACATGATTTACCCCATGTTAATTGAATGACCTATGCTAAAGGCATAGATAAGGATTGCTCGGTCATGAAAAACTGTGGAACCATGGGTGGATGACATCCAGATAGAGGTGGACAAGTGAGACAAGAGAAAATGCTTAGCTGAAAGAGAGGATACCTTGATACCTTCGGCCTTGGGCCAAGTTGATTCGAGATTTCCAGTCAATACTTTGGCCACATCATCCATGTCAATATCTAAGGCAAAGGGGTGAAGAGGATCACAATCCACTTCATGGAATCTGAAAAATTGATTAAGATCAGAGGGTGAAAATGAGACAACTCTCTCTTGGACGTAGTTGACATGGAACTAGGGAGATGTTGGATCAGGAATTGTTGGAGACAGGTTGGCATAAAATTCCTTCACAAGTGATGGTGAGAAAAATGAGTGACAAGTAATTGACTGAAGAAGGTGCTGGGCTTCCAACAGACGAGAGATTTTAGCCTTCACAAAGTCTGGTCGGTGGATATTGCGTTCAACAAGAAATGTCTTGGATCACAATTGGGACCATGAAGCCATTCTGGCAAGGTAAAAAAACAGAGGAGTTTTCGCATCTTTGGAACTAATGGAAGTTGGATGAGATGTCCAAGGAGCAGAGGAAGGTCAAGGGTTAGAGGTAGGACGAATCTTCCTAGCCAAGGTCCTAGTTCGTCTGACCTTAGGAGGATGAGATGAGGGAGAGATAGGAGGAATAGAGGTCCCCTGTTCTACTCTATGTTCTGTTGCTTGTGGGTTCAAAGAACTCATTGCAGGAGGTGGAGAAGATTGATCGACAAAGGAAGTGCCCTTACTAGAAGGAGGTGCTAGAGGATTCGGGAGAGGCGCCTGGGACATTTTTGCCAAGACTTCGGCCAGAGGGACCTCGTCATCGGAGGAATCCAATTTGATTTGAACTGGAATGTGACGGACGAATTTTTCGGCCAGGGTTTTGAATCTTTCATGTTTGGGACCAAATTCGTCAGAGAAACGCACCGGAGGTGCAGAATGACGCCCAAATTTTATTGAGAGAACACCATGATGAATGAAAGAAGCGATTACAACAAGAGACAGAGGATCGTTCTGGCCTCAAAACATTGTGCAAACCGATGTGTGAATAGGGAAAGGGGATGAGATGAAACGATGCCCTAATCTTGGAAATATATGAAGTTCCATGTGACGATGTGAATTAAATGTGAGTCATCATGGAAGGTGGAACGGTGCAGGGGCGCAATTGATCAAACTCAAAAAACTAAAGTAAATAATAAAAACAAAAAAATAAAGGCAATATACATAACTATATAAATGAAAAAAAAAATTGATTGAAAGGCTATGACTACTTAAGGCAAATACCAAGAGATGCTCATAATTTCTTGAATCGAACAGGATCAAGAGGTTTAGTGAAGATTTCAGCTAACTAATTTTCAGTTATCACATGCTTGATAGTAACATCGTTATCTTCAACAAGTTCCCCAATGAAATGATGCCTAATGTCGATGTGTTTGGTTCAAGAGTGTTGGACTGGATTTTTAGAGATGTTAATGGCAATTTTATAGTCATAGTAGAGTATCATAGTCCCATTTTTAATTCCATAATCAGATAACATCTGTTTCATCCAGAGAAGTTGTGCACAACAACTACCAGCTACTATGTATTCAGCTTCAGCTGTGGACAGTGAAATACTGTTTTGCTTCTTACTCATCTATGCAACCAAATTATTTCTAACATAAAAACATCCTCCAGATGTGCTCTTTCTGTCATCAATATTTTCAGCCCAATCAGCATCACTATAACCTACAAGGTCAAGGTTACTATCTGTAGTCATCCAAATTCCATATTTAGTAGTTCAACTAACATATCTAATGATTCTTTTAACAACGTGCACACACCCCTACACTATAACTAAGATCCCGACGACTAGTAGTTAGGTATAAGAGGCTTCCTATCATGCTTCTGTAAAGACTTTGGTCAACCTCTTTTCCGTCAACGTCTTGGGATATCTTAGAGCTAGTACTCATAGGTGTTCTCATATGCTTAGCATTACCTAATCCAAATTTCTTAACTAAGTTTTGAACATATTTAGTTTGAGATACAGACGTACCTTCAAAACTTTGTTTGATTTGCAATCCAAGGAAGTAGTCCAATTCATCAACCTTTCAAACTCATCCTTCATCAACTTAGCAAATTTGTTAGAAAGTTCAGGTGAAGTAAACGAAAAACAATATCATCAACATATATTTGTACAATAACAAGATGAGTGTCACCAATTTTAACAAATAAAGTTTTATCCACCGTACCTTTACTGTGTCCATTATTGACGAAGAAGTTTGTGAGTCTCTCATACCAAGCTCGAGGTGCTTGTTTAGAGCCTTTTTTTAGGCGATACACATGATCCAGATGATTGCTATCTTCAAATCTTTTGGGTTGTTCCACAAAGACTTCTTCATGTAAATATCCATTCAAGAATGCACTCTTTACATCCATTTGATGAAGTTTGAAATTCAGCATACATGCCAAAGCCAAAAGAATTTGAATAGACTCAAGATGAGCCATAGGGGAAAACGTCTTGTCAAAGTCTATTCCTTCAACTTGGGTGTATCATTGAGCAACAAGTCATGCCTTATTTCTAGTGATGTTACCATGTTCATCTATTTTATTCTTGAAAATCCACGTAGTCCGTATGACATTTATATCAGGTGGTCTTCGAACTAATTCCTAGACCTGGCTTCTCTCAAAATGTTCTAGCTCTTCTTGCATGGCCACTATCCAATTTGCATTAAGTAGAGCTTCTTTAACATTCTTTGGTTCGCTTATTGAAGTGAAGCATGAGAATGTTACCATTTCTTTATAATTCTTTCGCAGAATGTTTCTAGACTGTCTCCCTTGGTGTAGATCACCAATCATTAGTTCAGAAGGATGATTTGATTGCACCCTGGATGATGGCTCTTTGATTTGTTATGTTTTTGGAATTTTTGGGTTGTCTATTAATTCCTCCGTGACATAGACTGTTGTAACAGTTGGTCTGTCAGTTTTTTCAGAACTTTCAAGTCATTTTCTTATAAAGGGTTCTCATCCTGTATTCTGTTCTCAGCTTTCTCCTCCTTCTCATAGTCATAGACAGTGACATTTATGGACTAAATTACGCATTGAGTGCGATTATTGAACACACAATTTGCTCTATTATTTGTATCATATCCTAGAAAGATTCCTTCATCGCTTTTTGCATCAAATTTTCCAAGCTGATCCTTGTCATTTAAAATATAACATACACTACCAAATATGTGAAAGTAGCTTACATTTGGCTTTCTTCCTTTCCATATTTCATACGGTGTTTGTTTTGTCCCTTGGCAAAGATACACTATTAATTGTGTAGGGTACTGTGTTCATTACCTTAGCCCATAATTTTGTTGGAAGACTTGCAGTTTGTAGCATTACTCTCGCTATTCCTTGAATGTTCTGGTTCTTTCTTTCAACAACACCATTCTATTGAGGTGTCTTCGGAGGAGAGAACTCGTGACTAATACGCAATTCATTGCACAAATTAGAGAACAATTGATTTTTGAATTCCCTTCCATGATTAATTATGATTTTTTGAATTTTGACACCCTTTTTGATTTTTAGTCTTGTGCACAGGTTCTTGAAGTTGATAAATGTATCAGATTTTTTCCTAAGAAAAATAACCCATGTAAATCGTGAAGAATCATCTACACAAACGTACACATACCTTTTGCATCCAATGTTTTCAATTTGCATTGGTTCAAATAAGTCCATGTGGAGAAGTTCGAGAATTCTGGAAGTGGTGAAAAACTGGACAGGCGAGTGTTTAGTTCTTTTCTGCTTGCCCAGCTGCACTCTGGACTGGCATGGACCATAGACTGCAATTTGATCTAAATTGAGTTTTGGTAATTTGCGAACAACATTAATTCTGCTGATTTCTTAAGAGTTTTGAAGCTAATGTGTCTGAGCTTTTGATGCCAGATTTTCATAGTGTTTGGGACAGTGTTATGACACTGTTATAGCAACATTATGATGCACTTTTTTACTTGGTAGAAATTATTTGTAGTTTTGGTACCCCTCAGGAATGTTGTTCCTGTGCTGGTGGTTATGTTACAACTGTCCTTGGCGAAGTTAACCACTAGGTCTTCATCACACATTTGATTGATGCTAATCAGGTTTGCCTTTAATCCTTCAACAAATAGCACATCCCTTAGTTTGGGTAGTCCAGCAACGTTTAGTGTTGCTCTTCCAATGACCTTTCCTTTTCCCCCATCACCGAAGGTGACATGATCATCTTTTCCTGCACAGAAAGAGGTTAAGAAATGTCTATTACCTGTCATGTGTTTTGAGCAGCCACTGTCAAGGTACCATATCTCATTTGAGCATGCAGACAGTGCAGTATGGGCAACCAATGCTCTGTTCTATGCTTTAGGCACCCATCTCTGAACAGTCTTGGTGAAATTCTTTTTGTTATGTAGGAAATTCTATTGTAGTTTGAAGCACTGCTTCCACTTGCGTCTCTTTCCGCCATAGAAGTAATAGATTGATTTTTGAATTCCTCTTGTGACGTCCAATGGATAGAGACATATTTTTGAGTTTGCAAAAATCTTTGGTTTGAGTTGTTTGCCTTGATTAGTTTCAGTCTTGTATCCAAGACCTCTTTTGTCACTCAAGCTTTGCCCATTTTCTAACATTTCTTTAAGTCTCGCTTTTCCAGAATTAAGGCATTGAAGAGTTTGTTCGACATTGTCAAGTTTATTTAATAATTCATTTATCTTGCTATCCTTCTATTTGATTACTTCTTCTTGTGCTTTCAGAGATGCTTTCAACTTTCAAACTTGTTCCATTATTCTTGGTTCTGGATATCAACCTACAACCATTTATCGTAAGTGTTGCGAAAATCTTCAGAACTTACTTCATCTTCAATTTCAGATTTTGCAGAGAAAGTTGCAGCAGAATTTGCAGGGTGTGAGTGGATTATTGGAGCTGCGAATGCTATGAAGTTGTTTGTAACTCCTCCTTCATCTTGACTGTTGTCAGAATCATCATCCACGTCACGTTCATAGATTTCTTATTGAGAGTGTTTGCACATTTAGCTTGAATGTGTCCTAACCCTCCACACTCATGACACTATATATTTTTTAAGTAATTTTTAGAATTTGGAGATTCCTTAGCAAATTTTATGTTATCAGACCTAAATTTTGAAGATGGATTCTATTTCTTGTATTTTTTAGAACTTTATTGAAATTTTCGGTGATCAAGGCAAACTCATCTTCCATGTTAAGCGTGTTGGTTTCCGCCTGAAGAGCAATCCCTTTGTCTGATTTCTGGTTCGGGAGACTTATTTCATAGGTTTGTAAAGATTCCACGAGTTCATCAAGTCACATTTTGGTGAGGTCTTTTGCTTCTTCAATTACTACTACTTTTGTTGCAAACTTAGGGGGTAAAGATCTCAAAACTTTTCTTACCAGCTTTTCATCTGAATATTTTTTGCCCAGCAAGAAGGCTTGATTTGCAATATTGCGTAACTTACTATTGAGGCTGGAAATGTTTTCATGATCTTCCATTTTCAGCATTTCAAATTGGGACATCAACAATTTTAGTTTAAAGATGTGAATTACATTTGTACCTTCATAGGTGGTTTGCAAAGTTTCCCAAACATCTTTTGCAGATTCGCATGTGGCAATACGTTTAAATTGTTCTGTATGAACTGCATTAAAGATAGAGTTGAGGGCCTTTGAGTTTGCTTGGTATAGTTTTTTGTCATCTTTGGACCATTCAAATTTTGGTTTGACACTAGAAATGCAATCTGAGGTAGGAGGTAACCAATTGTCTTCAACTACTCTCCAAGCCAACTCGTCCACTGATTGAATGAATATACGCATCTTGGTCTTCCAGTAAGTGTAGTTACCTTCATCAAGAAGCAGAGGTCTAGTGACAGAACCTCCTTCCTTGGGATGATGCTTCTCAGTGGAAGTGTGACTCGTCTTTCTGTGGATCTCACCTGCCAAGTTAAAGGCTTTAGATGTGAAGGTGACCCGCTTTGATATTAATTGAAATTGATAGAGTCACTTGATCCAACAGGTTTTAGATGAGCAGCAAGATAGCAGAAACTGAAACAACGTATAGAAAGACACACAAAGGTGATTACACAGTTCGGTAAAACAACTTACGTCTGCGGTGCCTCGCCCAACCCAAGAATCTACTAAAGTTTGCAAGTTACACTAGTTCACAGTGGGCAATCTGTCCCATAGGAGTACACTTCAAACATAGGACTCAACACTGATCCTAAGTAAAGAAGACTGCAGTTAGACTCTGACACTTTCTTTCAGCCACAGCTAACAATCTCAACTGTATGTGCTAAACTCAAATTAGATAAAACTGCAACAACTTTGATCACTCAACAAACAGAAAAATGAAAATAATAAAGCTCTCAAGGAAACAATGATTAACAACTCAATGATAGTCTTTTGAAGTATATTCGAGTGATAATGAGAGCTTCAGACGGTTCAGAATAAACAGATTTTAGAGCAGAGCTTTCCTTTGGCGAAACAGATTTTGGGCAGATTGTTTGATTCACTATTTCATCCACTGTTTGCACAGTCTTGACAGATTTCCAAAAATCATTCCCAAAACAGCAACGATCTTTGGCAACAT
Organism: Tinospora cordifolia; assembly: GCA_030144865.1. NCBI lineage: Eukaryota > Viridiplantae > Streptophyta > Magnoliopsida > Ranunculales > Menispermaceae > Tinospora > Tinospora cordifolia. The sequence continues at coordinate 25,557 of JAJIYU010001922.1, forward strand.
ACTAAATTTTCCATTCTCCTTCTATTTTGAGTAAATTGTAACGATTTTGAAGGATCAATGCTAACCTGTTTGAATAATGAAGATTTTGCGTTCTTTGTAAAAGAATAGGTTGCACGTTAGATTGTGAAAATTGTTTTTGATTTGAAGAACAAGTTCCATATGTGATAAGGAAACCATATTGGAAACAATCACTAAAAACATGGCAAAAGAATCAATTAGATTCTATTTAGAAAAATAGATAATGAAGGCAACATGCTTTTCAGAGAAAACTATTCTAAAATCACTTTGCTTTAAAAGAAAACATGTGAAAGAATTCAAAAATTAAAACGTGCCATATGTTTCCATAAAGCAATGTAGACCGTTATTCACTTTCCAAAACAATTCCTTGCAATTGTTTCATTTCCAAAATAGAAAAATACCAAATATTCTTATACAACATTATTCCAAAAACTGTAAGAAGTAAATTCCTCACATGATGCAATAATCTGGAGTTGCATCAAACATTGTCAATAAGACCCAAATCCTAACATCATATACTCTCCCAATATCACTTAGAAAGCTATCTATTTATTAAAGAGACCAATAAAAAGGCATGTGGAAAAGAAAGAGTTCATTCATGTGCTATTTATTTACTTAGAAAAATAAAGCATGTGATAAAGTTACCTAAAGAAATAATAAAAAAGGATTTGGAAGAAAAAAAAAAAACATGTATGAAGAGGCAGAAACCTATGAATAGTAATGCAACAATTATTGTAAAAACAACAGTAGAAAAACTAGCAAGTACCTAGTAGTGTAGTTTACAAGAAGGGTCCACCTCAAGTCTATATTTTTTTAAACTAGTTACCAATGAATTTACTAAACATATTCAACAAGATGTTCCAATACAGAAGAATTCTCTCTCCAACTGCTTTGATGGGTGCATTGATACTGTTGCAATCAAAGAAATGAAAGGTTCTCCATATATATATATATATATATATATGCATATAATAGAAAATAGAAATGAAAACTATGGAATAGAATTAATATTCAACATTAAGATTATAAGATTAACTTTAATCCTCTTCTCCTTTGGCATAATGCTCTTCATAAGAATTTGGAATTCATCATGATGACAACATGCAGATATATATGCATTGGCATCGATTTGCATTTTTTAGCTTCTTACCCAAAATAGAGGGATCCATGAAATTTCATCCACATATTAATCTTATTTGTCCAGTCATAGCATATAATGATACTTGTAGCACATATTGTCCAAGCTTTATATATTGGCATAGTTGTAAATATTTGAACCCTTCTGTAAGTATGAACAATGACGTCATTAGCAGATTTCTAATATCAAAGTGTTTCTCTATTCGTAATCTCATAGGTTTTTATGCTTGCAATACTTTTGCAAACTCTATTTATTATGATAATGTATCTATAAAAATATAGTTATTTTTACATGTCTTTTTTGTACTTCTTAGCGTCCTGATACATAAGCGACTGTGTTATAGTTGCACCCCCTAATGGACCACAAGACATAACTCAAGAGATTTCGCCAATTAATTTCGTACCCAACTCCAAGTCTCCAGGACATCCACTCTTTATCCCAAGAGAACCAAGCACAAGACAACCTGTCAGTTAAAGACTACATTTAAAAATCTAGATTGTGGTCCATATGCTTCTTTTAGTTAGATGAATCTACTGGATGTTCATAAGTGTCCAAATCCCAAATTGTCTTTGAGTAAGTGCTAGGGTTATGGATGTATTAATTGGAACTATTGTATGACTTGACAAGTAATAAAGAAAGAAATAAATAAATTACCAATAGTTAGACCCTTAATGGACTATTTTATAATTTAGAGTTTATCTTCATTGTGTTATTTAAGGAGATTACATCACCACTCGACATATCAGTTAATTATTTCAAAGTTCAATAATAAGTAGTTATCAGTGCTTGTTGTGTTGAATACGTAACATTAATATATGATTTCACCTCATAGTTGTTACCGTTCGAGTCACTTTATATATGTTTCTAGATTTGTAAATTTTTTCTTCTAAGGGACATTCTTAAATTCCTTTGGCTTGTGGAGTAGGATTTATATTTTTTTAAAAAATAGAGGACAATTGATTATTTCATTGTATATCTTACTTACAATCAAATGTTAAAAGAAAAAATAGATATTTATTGAAACTCAACATCATTTCTTCAAATGAAAATTAAATAGCATAAAATAAAACACTCTATGAGCCAATTTCTCAGGCATGAAGACTAATATGTTTTATAATCTCAAAACGCTTGGATGTCAATTCATATAGACAATTTTGAACCAAAGTATCAACAAAAATCATAGAGTCAAATCACAAAATTAAAAACTCAGGGAAAGAATAATTCGATTCAATCAAAAGTGCTTACCAAGTTTTGGCTAGAGATCTCAATTTCTTTAACAGCTCAGAATTGCAAGAAGAATCACTTGAACAAATGGTCCAATGACTTGTTGCTAGCTAGTAAATTGCAAAGCGAGAAGAAATGCAGAAAAATTTGCATTTGGAATGACAATGCACAATAAGATTTCACACCAATTTGATGGAGATGAATATATATCATTAGCGTTGGCGACCAAAAAAAACCATCAACTTACTAATACATGATATACTTGTAGCATTTATAATATCATGTTCTGAACTCTTGTTGTCTTCCATATTTAAATGAAGATTTAAGCCTATTTTTTTGAAAGTGAAACATAAATCATTGATGAAGTGATTTGAGATTGGGACTTAAGTTTCATATTTACAATGAGACGCAAAGAATAAAGAAAGTGGTATTATTGTTCTGAATTTTCTAGGTTTTGATTTGTAGTGCTATCGCATGTAGAGAGTCTACAAAACACTTTGTTTAATTTGTAGGGTTTATGTTTGGTGTGATCAAATTTGGATGAGTAGAAGATCAAGAAAATGCCTCTTTCTATTCATTTCAAACAAATTGGAATAATGGAGAGATTGGTGAAAAGGAGTTGAGGTGTGTGACGAAAATTTTGTCTAGTAATTAATATTTGAGAGTAAGGTTTGAGTTCTTGTACAATTTCAATGTTAAGGACCCTTTAGTGACTTTTTTTAATGGAGAAAGATGTTGACCAAGTTATCATTGGTGACTAAATTATGCCCATTGTTAAAAATTTAGTTGCTAAATATGGCCTTTCTTATAGTGCATATTCTAGAAATGCTAACTTTTGTATTGCTTTACAAGTGCCTTTGTGAACCTGTAATGATTGGATTTATAGCATTACATTCTTTAGAATTTACTTATTATGGATGAAAAGTGACTTCTGGGATGTTAAGCTTTATGTTTAAGTATGAACTTAATCTTGATGAAATAGTAGAATGACCACACATGCTTGGTCAAACGTATGGCACCTCATTGACAAAACATACGACGATGTCCCACCATAAATGAGAGCATAGAATAACTATTTAAGCTACTCCACCTCCACCTACAAACTACTTAAGCTACTCCACCTCCAACCTACACTACAATAGTGGGAGTAATAAGCTTCAATAAATGGATTGTTGAGTTCACTAGCAAATGTTGGATCGCATTGTTGAACAGGCTACAACAACACCAGTGTCTAATCTAACCCAATGAATGAATTTCATAAATTCCAAAATAAAGATGCCCAAATTTGAGTGAACGATTGATGGTTATGCATAACATTTGGAAGCAGATAAATGGTTTTACCAATTCAAAAAGGACTTGGATGCCTCACAAGTCAAGGGACCTCAACTGGTGGCACTGGCTACCCACTTACTAATTAGGGTGGCAAAGTTCTAAAGGGAGTCATTACAACGAGACCCCATTGTAGATATGGAGAATATGGAATTAGGAGAATTATGAGGAAATATTATATGACAGATATTTTTCACACGAATTAAGCAACATATGGAAAACAACTTTTTGTGATTGGTTCAATGAGATATGATGATGGCTGACTATATGGCAAAGTTCATTGAGTTGTCACACTTCAATTTGGATTGTATATTATTAAAAAGAAGAGGGCCAAACATTTCATTGAAAGTCTTTAAATAGAGATTAGGAAGGCAGTGATCTCATTCGAACTAAAAGTATTTTAGCGAGTCTCAAACAAAGTAACTTTGATTGAGAAGGAACTCAAAATCAAAGCTATGATCAAAGAGAAAAACATGAGCCAAAAATAATAGAACAACAATGTCAATAATCTGAGTAGGCCATCCAATAAGTTGCATCACTAGCCAACGCAGGCATCACATTAGGCACAAAAACTAGGAAGTCAAATAGCACAAACTCAAGAGGGCATATGACAAGGCCCACTAGCAAGAAATCAAACCCAAGGAAGGGACAAGCACGAATGCTAGGATAGTGCTTAAAATGCTATGAACAAAGCCACCAAGCTCATGAATGCCCTAATTGCCAATATAACTCTCAGCAAGCCATACCACAACAATCTCAAGTAACAAATTCACCACAATAGTAGCAATAAGGTTAAAAACAACCTTAACAACAAAACCAGTACTGAAAACAACCATAGCAAGCACGGGTCTCAACAATTAAGTTAAAGCAAACACTAATGATATAGGATGTGTTCCTATTGTTTATTGTCATAGTCAAAGTTTTATTTGATTCTAGAGCAAATGGGTCATTTACATCTAAAGACTAAATAGAAAAACTATATTTAGTGAAGATTCCTTTAGATAATGTCGTAACTATCCACCCTTATTGGAGCCACAATATTATCAAAAGGTGTGCGCTAATGTAACCTAAGAAAGGATAAGAAACACTAATTGCACTACTATATGTCATACCGCTCCACGAGTATGATGTAATCCTAGTAATAATATCATGATGCACAATTAGATTTCACAAAGCACTAAGTCAAATTTAGACTACTAACTAGTGCTTTTGTGATGATCTAAGGGGATCTATGAGGACACATAAAACAGGATGACAACCTTGTTAAGATGTATGCAAGCCAAGTTTGACTTTAGCACATTGATGGAATCATGCATTTCACAAAACCTAAATCCCATCAATAGCATCCCCATAGTGAAAGAATTCACAGATGCCTTCCTTGATGAATTACCAAGACTTCCACTCGTGAGAGGAATCAAGTTCAAAATCGAACTCCTACCCAAAATAAGCATAGTAGCCATTCCACCATATCAGATGGTGCCTATAGAACTAATTAAGTTGAAGAGTCAATTAGATGAACTAAGGGCAATAGGGCTCATAAGACCTAGGCAGTCACCAGGAAGAGCGCTTATGCCTTTTGTAAAGAAAAAAGACAAGTCAATGCCACTCTTTGTGGATTACAAAAGAGTTTAAATAAGTCACTGTAAAGAATAAGTATCCATTTTTTTTAGGATAGATGACGTATTCAACTAGTTAAAAGGAGCCACCTATTTCTTGAAGATTGACTTGAGATCTACATACTACCAACTGAGGATCAAAGAAGTTGATATCTCGAAGATCATGTTCAATACTATATATTGGCACTTTGAATTTACTAGAATACCCTTTGAACTTACAAATGCTCTAGCAACTTTCATAGATCTTATGAACAAGGTGTTTAGACCCTACCTTGACAAGTTCATGGTCATGTTCATCGATGACATCTTGATTTACATTAAGATACTTGAAGAACATCTAACCATAACATTAGAACATTAAGGACGCATGAGTTTTATGCCAAGTACAATAGGTGTAAATTTGGATGAAATTAGAGAAATTTTTAGTCTTCTTCAAAGAAGGCTATTGCGAGAACTGCAAGTGCACAATATTGCAATAGTAATACACGATTGTATACCGAACATCATCCTAAGGAAACAATCATTAACCAATAATCTCAAAGCCCAATCTACTACTAGTTTCAATTTTATTAAGACTATGTAGTGGAATGCGAATTAAGTAAAATTAACAAACTAAAATAAAAAGATTGCTAGATTTCAAAACTTATGAATCTATTATCTAGGATAGGAAAATCTCATGTAATCTCCCTTAATTCCTATTTCAATTAACCATTCCTTAATTCTGTAGTTTATAACATTGATTATTAAAATCCTCTTTGAGTTATTTTAATACCTATTAGTCAAATTTTCTAATGCCCTCTCCCGAGTGTATAGTAAACAAAACAATGCAATAGAAACCAAATTCATGTGCAACCACCTATTAGATCAAGGATCTCCCAATGCAATGATCATTTTATGTAACACTCCGTATTTTAATTAGAGACGTAAATTAATTTAAATAGAAATAAATGAGTATAAATACACGTATTTGTACGGATTACGTGTGTACGTACGTATTAATTATACACATATATTAAAAATACATATTACATGTTTATTACAATATTTATTAAAGAAATAAAATAAATCACGTTGGTTTAAGTTGGGAAAAAATCGAAAAACAAAAAGGATACTTATGGGGGCCTTTTTGAACTAATTTCAGAAAAAAGAGAGAACTGGGACAAAAATATTAAAAATATATAAAATATAAATATATATAATTTGGGTAAAAGCGAAAATAGTTTATATAAGGTATACGCATATGGAATTAATTTATATAAGGTATACGCATATGGAATTAATTTATAAAAGGTAGGTAGTTAGGGAATTAAAATACAGGTAAAATTGGGAATAAGTTATACAAGGTTAGCGCACAAGGAATTAGTTTCCTAAACTAGGGTAAAATTGGGATTATTTTCGGTTCCTTTGTTTTAAACGTGATTTTAGTTTATTTTTTTTTACTTTCATTGACTTCAGAATAGAGAAAAGAAGACGCACAGAAGAAAGAGAAAACGAAGGGAAAATTCGATTTTTCGCCGAATTCATCGCGCAGGTAAGCTATTTCTTCAAATTTCAGTTACAAAAATGCTAATTAAGCTACGTACTACAATTCTATTGGTGTAATTTTTGCTGTAGGCAGTGTTTTATAGCAGTACCCAAAAATTGGTTGTTTCCCCACAGTGAGTAAAGCTCAACAAAAATTATACCAAAACACTCCTGGCGATAAGTAGATCCCATATATGTGGTTAGATTTTGTTCGTTTATCCTGTAGATTTTAAAATAAATACCCAAAGTTTTATAACCTTTGGATAGGCTTTTGATAGTGTTAAACCCAAATGAAACTCTGATTGAGACTTATAGAAATGTAGAGAATGAAAATACGTACCCATCGACATCAAAATTATGAATTTTGGATATCAATTGGAATTTTGGTGAACAATTGAGCAATGGGGTTTTTAAGAAAAATATATAAAAATTACGGAAAATATGATTTAAAAGCCTACTTGAGTTATTTTTTGCCGTAAAAATATTTTATATGAGGAGAAAATTAGTTTTATGATTATTGAGGTTATTCGAGTCAATACGCATCAATACATGAGGTCTGATGTGCAGGTATGATTAAAAATGAGAAATAAATACGTTAGAAATTGATTATAGAAATGAATTTGAATTTGATTGGTGTTTTTGAAATTATTTTTGATAGGAT